>VWZI01022231.1:69054-96850 GCA_013396835.1 Psilopogon haemacephalus
CTTGCTATACTATTTCACTTCATGGTGATTTTTTTTTTTTTTCCTCTGGTTGGGACACTTTCCAGAATTAGATAACAACAAAACCAATTAAATATTTTGGTGCAGAGAATTATGGAACAGAAGCAATACTCTTGTGAAGCAGGCAATCTAAAATCCAAAATTAAGCTTTATTTGACAATAAACCTTGTGTTTGGCTTCGCAATCCGAAAGGTAATAAATCTATAAAAATGTTACTGCATCCCATAAGCACTGAATAATGAAAAAGAACACAAAATTTCATGTGGGAGTTTTAAAGCTCTAAAATGAGGCAGTTTTATCAGAAAAAAAAAAAAAAAAAATCCCAACAAACTTCTGAAGGACAAATAATGGTACCAGGTTACTTCTGTGTGAAACAACAGATCATGAGAGTGGCAGCACAAACAAGACAAGAGCAGCACAGAGATTTCCTTGGAAGGTAAATGTCCTGCATTTCTACTCTTAACACTGATCTGGGCTACTTCCTGAAGTGCACAATACTGTGCCTGGCATGAAGAGAGGCACACTTCATGCAGAGAGTCTCCAACACTTGACTACTTACCTCTCCTGTTTCTTTTTTTTTTTTTTTAAGGATTCACAAAATATTTTTTCTCATTTTGGTTGTTTTTATGCTGTGTTATGTTAGCAAGCAGCAGTGGGTGCAGGGATGTTTTAAAGTAATGGAACATATATATAGGAAAGGCTTAGCTTGGCAGTGTGCTGGACCATCTCATTTAAACTATATTCTTAACCAGAAGGGTGATCCTTGAGGTCCCTTCCTACCTGGTATTCCGTGAATCTATAAATATCAGAAATAATGCAGAGACCACAGAATCACAGAACTTCAGAGGTTGGAAGGGACCTCCAGAGATCCTCGAGTCCAACCCCCAAGTATCAAAAGTCAGGGCAGATATAAATTTCACAAGTGTCCATAAATTCCAGCATACCAGTGAATTATTTGTGCCACATATACAGAATCATTGAACTTTAGAGGTTTGAAGAGACCTCCAGAGATCACCAAGTCCAACCCCCTGCCAAGACAGGATCCCCTAGGGTAGTTCACACAAGAATGCATCCAGGCAGGATCACAGGATGTGAGGGGTTGGAAGGGACCCAAAGAAGTCATCGAGTCCAACCCCTCAGCCAGAGCAGGACCATACAGTCTAGCTCAGGTCGCAGAGGAATACATCCATACAGGCCTTGAAAGTCTCCAGGTTTTGAAAGTTTTCAGAGAAGGAGACTCCACAACCTCTCTGGGAAGCCTCTTCCAGGTTCTGTCACCCTCACTGTAAAGTTTCTCCTCATGCTGAAGTGAAACCTTCTATGCTGCAGTTTGTAGCTATTGCTCCTTGTCTTGTTGCTGCTGACCACCAAAAAGAGGTTGACCCCCTCCACTTGACACCCACCCCTCAGATATTTGTACACATTGATCCCCTCTCAGCCTTCTCTTCTCCAGACTAAACAGTCCCAGGGCTCTCAGTCTCTCTTCACAGGGGAGATGCTCAAGTCTCCCAATCATCCTTGGCACTCTCCACTGTATCCTCTCCAGCAGATCCCTTGTCTCTCCTAAACTGAGAAGCCCAAAACTGGACACAGTATTGCAGGTGTGGTCTCAGTAGGGCAGAATAGAGGGGGGAGAAGAACCTACCCTAGACCTGCTGGAGACACTTTTTCTGATGCACCCCTGGATGCCACTGGCTCTTTTGGCCACAAAATGTCTTATTACTCATAGAATACCACACAAATTTCATTGGAAGAAGCCTATTAAATTCAAGAATCTTGAAATATATCCAAATTATTTCCTTTTTATGGATAAAACTTGATGCAACTGAAAGTATATTATTTTCTCAAAGTACAAGTTGCTGTAAAATTAATGGTAATAATATGTTTAAGGAAGGAATACCAATATAGATAGATAGTAAGAATATATATAATAATATATATATATAATAAAAGTTGCTGTATAGTTAATGATAACAATATGTTTAAGGAAGGATACCAATATAGNTAAAATACATATAACAAAAGTTGCTGTATAATTAATACTAATAACATCTTTAAGGAAGGATGCTAATATTTATGGAAAATATCTATAATATATCTATTACAATATATCTTATAGTAAAAGTTGCTGCATAATTAAGGCTAATAATATATTTAAGGAAGGATGCTAATATTTACAGATAATAATATCTATAATATATCTATTACAATACATATAATAATAAAAGTTGCTGTATAATTAATGATAACAATATGTTTAAAGAAGGATACCAATATAGACAGATATTAATATATAACATACACATTAAATATGTCTAATAAACCTGGCTGTAAAATTAATGCTAATAATAATATATATATTTCAGTATATATAACAAAATTTGCTTTAAAATTAATGATAATAATATGTTTAAGGAAGGATGCTAATATTTACAGATAATACTATCTGTAATATATCTGTTACAATATAAATAATAAAAGTTGCTATAAAATTAGTGATAATATGTGTAAGGAAGGATACCAATATTTACAGATGATAATAATATACACAGTTGTATTGGGTTTAAGCCAGCTACCCCTGAGCCCAAAAGCCCAATAAAAACTCAATCTGATTTGGAAGTAAAAAAGGGTATAAAACTTTGACAATAAATAGGAGGGGAAAGGGTTTTTTTTACAGAAGGTGGGAAAAAAGTGGAACCAAAATGCAGGGTATGGGGAAATGAGGGGGAAAAAAAAATACAGAAGCTGGGGAGAAGGGAAAAAGTGGGATACAAAATACAAATACAACCCATGGAAGGCAATGGAGTGCAAAGGCTGAGATGGATGGTTTCGGTGTTGGATGAAGGCAGGATGTAGGAATTTGATGGTGAAAAGCAGTGAGTCCAAGTTCCAAACAAAAAATGGTGGTACTGCACATGCTGGGTGAGAGCATGTGGTGGTCTAGCAGCAGAGTAGTTGCTCAGGCAGCCAGGACAACAAAAAAGGAGAGAAGATGACCTGGCTTCTCCTTTTTATAGCCAGGTCCCAGCAGGAAAGTGGGAGTGGCTAACCATGACACCTGGGAAAAGGTCAGACCACCCCTTGGGAGGTGTTAAAGGGTTCTCAGGTGGGCTTAACCCTCTACAACAGTATATATATTTCAGTATATATAATAAAAGTTGGTGTAAAATTAATGATAATAATATGCTTAAGGAAGGATACCAATATTTACAGATAATAATATATATAATACATATCTTTCAGTATACATAAGTTGTTGTAAAATTAATGATAATAATATGTTTAAGGATACCATTTACAGAAAATACTATCTATAATATATCTATTACAATATATATAATAAAAGTTGCTATAAAATTAATGATAACAATATGTTTAAGGGAGGATACCAATATTTACAGATAATAATATCTTTACTATATCTATTACAATATATATAACAGGAGTTGCTTTAGAATTAATTATAATAATATGTTTAAGGAAGGGTACCACTATTTACAGATAATAATATGTACAATAAATATATTGCAGTATATATAATAAAAATTGATGTAAAATTAATGATAATGATATGTTTAAGAAAGGATACCACTATTTACAGATAATAATATGTACTATATATAGTTCAGTATGTATAATAAAAAAATATGTAAAATTAATGATAATAATATGTTTAAAGGAGGATGCTAATATTTACAGATAATAATATGTACTATATATATATTTCAGTATATATAATAAAAGTTGCTGTAAAATTAATGCTAACAGTATGTTTAAGGAAGGATACCACTATTTACAGATAATAATATATACAATATATTTATTTCAGTATATAATAAAATTGGCTGTAAAATTAATTATAATGTTTAAGGGAGGAGACTAATGTTTACAGATAATGCTATCTATATCCATTATAATATACATAATAAAAGTTGGTTTAAAATTTATGCTAATAATATGTTTAAGGAAGGATGCCAGTATTTACAGATAATAATGTCTATAATATATCTATTACCATATATATAATAAACCTTGCTGTAAAGGTAATTATTATAGTATGTTTAAGGAAGGATACTAATATATGAAAAATCAATAGATATATAATAGACATATAATAAAATGCTTTTCTTCTGAAAGGGTGGTTAAAATCATGGGTCAAATGCTCTTCCCTAATGCTAATTTTGCATTGATCTAGTTAAACCTCAGTGACAACATAAAACAGATGAGTATCCTCTGCTCCTCTGTCTGTGCGTGTAAAGGGTTAAGCCTACCTGGAGTCTTCTCCTGACTCCTCCCTGGGGGTGGTCTGACCTGCCAGGTGTCATGTTTAGCCCCCTCCCACTTCCTGCCAAGAACTGCTATGAAAGAGGGGGACAGTTTGTCTTCTTTCTCTCTTTGGTCCTCCCTGCTTGACCAGCTCCTTGGTGTTCTGCTGTTGGATCACCACGTGCTCTCCAGCCCACGCGTGGGGATAATAACCATTTTCTTTTGAACTCTTAACTAACTGCATTTCATCATCAAAGTCCTGCATCCTGCTTCATCCACCATCCAATCATCAATCCCAGTGTTTGGACTCAACTCCCATTTCACAGGTTGTATTTTTACTTTGTGTATTTTGCTCCCTTTTACCATCTGTAATCCCTCTCATTCTCCACACCCCATATTCTGGTTCCCTTTCTCTCCCCGCCTTCTGTAAAACCCCCTTATATCCTATTTATTGTTAAAGTTTATCTCTTCTTACTTCCAAATCAAATCAAGTATTGATTGGGCTTTCGAATTTGAGGGGGGCTAGCCTAAACCTGACACAGTGTGTTGATTAATGTACAAAAATTATACGTTCTGTGACCACCATAGCCTAAAAGAACATTGTCCAAATCAGTGCCTTAGGTCATATTCCCTGAGTTTTGTCCGTGTCATAGGTGGCTGGGGAGACATGAACAACTCAATAAATTTGTATCCAAATTTCCTCGGCTATTTTAAGTACACCCACGTCTCCCTTTGAATATCTGGTAAAAGGGGCAAGAACAATACTTTTATTTGTTCTTAGTGTTGAGAACCTTCCCGAGTCACTTGGCCACTCCAAAATTCAATTCTGCACCGCAGGCAGCAGTGATAATAATAATAATGGCCGAGGGAAAAGAAAAAAAAAAGTAAAGCAAACAGCAAAAAAAAAATTAACAAAAACTGCTCTCCAGATCATCTTCAATTACATTACTTGCTAAAACTCAATAAACCTTGGGCTTCCTAGGTGCTTTGTTTAGAATGTTGAGGGTAGCTAAGCAAATGCTAGCAGTCTATTTTAAACTGTTGTGGTTGACCTATCCTCATTTCTTCTCAGTCAGTTACCCTCCTTGGGCTAAAGATTGGAATGTGTATCCCACACCCAGCAGCCTAAAATACTGGTTTAATTAGGATTTTTTTTTTTTTTTTCTTTCCTGGTGGGNAGAAGCTCTTCACAGTGAGGGTGGTGAGGCACTGGCACAAGTTACCCAGGGAGGTTGTTTCTGCTCTCTCCCTGGATGCGTTCAAGGCCAGGCTGGATGAGGTCTTGAGTGACCTGATCTAGTGGGAGGTGTTCCTGCCTATGGCAGGGGGTTGGAACTGGATGATCTTTAAGGTCTCTTCCAACCTAAACCATTCTGTGATTCTGAAGAGCTTTAAAGCTGTGGGTCTGGGGACGTTCTAGGGCCCTGAATGCTCAACTAGCACTGGGTTATGTTTCTTTGAGGTGATTGTCTAGCACATTGCTCTACACAGTTTCTCTTTCGTGGCATGGACCTGCAGCTATGAGTTTTAGACAAAATGCATCTGATTTGATAGGTCTTCTGCTCCTGCTGCTCTTCAGGCTTCTATTTGAGGTCTTGAGTGTCCTGATCTAGTGGGAGGTGTCCCTGCCTATGGTGGGCAGTTGGAACTGGATGATCTTTGAGGTCTCTTCTAACCTAAACCATTCTATGATTTTTTTTCCCCCATAATGCTGTTATGGCTGTTCTGGGACACAGTCTCAAGTGTCTCAATTAACTTTAATGGACTTTGGACTAGTCAAAGGATCACAGGATGTTAGGGGTTAGAAGGAACCCAAAGAGATCATCCAGTCCAACCCCCCTGCCACAGCAGGACCATACAGTCTAGCTTGGGTCACACAGGAGCACATTCAGACAGGCCTTGAAAGTCTCCAGAGAAGGAGACTCCACAAGCTCTCTGGGGAGCCTGTTCCAGTGTTCTGTGACACTCACAGTCAAGAAATTCCCCCTTGTGTTGAGATTGGATGTGAGGAGGAAGTTCTTCACCATGAGAGTGACAAGACTCTGGAATGGGTTGCCTAGGGGGCTGATTGGGGCCACATCCCTGGAGGTGTTTAAGGCCAGGCTGGATGGAGCTGTGGGCAGCCTGATGTGGGGTAGGATGTCCCTGGGCATGGCAGGGGGGTTGGAACTAGATGATCCTTGTGGTCCCTTCCAACCTTGACTGATTTTGTGATTCTATGATTCTGTAGGAAAATCCATGCATGAAATACATATGCACACACCTATTTCCTTAACATCTCAAAGACATCCTGAACTTGTTGCAGCCAAGCAATGCAAACCATCATTGCTAGGTAAATGACTGAAAACGCAGAAACAAAAGCAATCTACCTTCTTCCTATATGTATTAGCTGGGTTTGATCTAAAAATCAGAGAAAGGAAAGGAGTAGAGCAGCAAAATTTAAATATTGAACTTAAAAAGCTTCTTCTTAAAAGTTGCATGTTCAAGACAAAGCTGTCCCTAGGCACCTTTAATGCACTCCTGTGGCAGTTATGCAGTGAATAACCCAAGGTTATTTTCTTTGGCAGCGATTTCAGAGCCAGTCTTTCTGTAAAGAATGATTTATTGGCCTGGAACAATGGTCTGGATTCATAAAAAGTGTAATGGTTGCATTTGTTTTATTTGCAATTTGAACAATCAGGTGTTTTTTTTTTTTCCTGTGGGTGCAGAAATAGGAAGCATCAAAATAGTGAGTGGTTGTACTTATAATTAGCTTGCTTTGATAGTTAGGAAGTTCATTGTCAGCTTTGATGAGTAACTTAAAAAAAACCACCAAAATTTTAGCTGAAGTGTTGCATAAGGAATTTATGCTAAATTTAAAAGTAAACCCAGACTTTAAAATACATAGATTAATACTTAACCATCTTTGTGCTTAGAAACATAGAACCATAGAATGCCTTGTGTTGGAAGAGACTTTTAAAGGTTGTCTAGCCATCAGACCCCACCTGGAGTGCTGTGTGCAGTTCTGGAGCCCCCAACACAAGAAGGACATGGAACTGTTGGAGAGATTCCAGAGGAGGATCACAAAGATGATCAGAGGGCTGCAGCAGCTGTGCTATGAGGACAGGCTGAAAGAGTTGGGACTCTGCAGCCTGGAGAAGAGAAGGCTTTGAGGAGACCTTGCAGTAGCCTGAGAGGGGCCTACAGGAGGGCTGGGGAGGGACTGTTCACAAGGTCTTGTAATGACAGGATGAGGGGGAATGGGTTTAAACTGGAAGAGGGGAGATTATATGGGATGTTAGGAGGAAGTTCTTTCCAGTGAGAGAGGTGAGACACTGGCACAGGTTGCCCAGAGATGTTGTGTCTGCTCCCTCCCTGGAGGTATTCAAGGCCAGGTTGGGTGAGGTCTTGAGTGACCTGTTCTAGTGGGAGGTGTCCCTGCCTATGGCAGGGGGTTAGAACTGGATGATGTTTGAAGTCCCTTCCAACCTAAATCATTCTGTGATTCTATAGTCCAACACCCCTGCAGTGACCAGGGTTATCATTAGCTACTCAGAGCTGTCTCCAGCCTGACCTGGAAGGTTTCCAGGGGTGGGCCTTCTTACTACTTTGCAAGGCTACAGGTTTCAGTGTTTCACCACCCTCATTGGCTTGCTAGAGGGCAGGGATCCATCCAGAGGGACCTGGACAGGCTGCAGAGGTGGGCCCATGCTGAGCTCATTCAACAAGGCCAAGTGTAAGGTCCTGCACCTGGGTCGGTGCAATCCCAAGCACAAGTCCAGGCTGGGTGGGGAATGGCTGAGAGCAGCTCTGAGAAAAAGGACCTGGGGGCCTGGGTTGACAAAAAAAACTCAACATGAGGCTGCAGTGTGAGTGCAGCCCAGACAGCAACTGTGTGCTGGGCTGCAGCAAGAGCAGCTGTGGGCAGCAGGGCAAGGGAGGGGATTCTGCCCCTTTACTCTGCTCTCCTCAGACCCAACCTGGAGTTCTGTGTGCAGTTCTGGAGCCTCCAACACAAGAAGGACATGGAACTGTTAGAGTGAGTCCAGAGGAGGGTCATGAAGGTGCTCAGAGGGCTGCAGCACTTCTGCTATGTGGAGAGGTTACAATTTTGGTTTTAAGTCATATTAATATAGATCAATCAATAATGATGCTACGTAATGAGCTTCCAAGGGAGGTGGTTGAGTCACTAACCCTGGATGTGTTCAAGGGTTGTTTGGATGTGGTGCTTAGGGCACCTCAGGTGAATCTTGTAGAGCAGGGTTCTAGGTTGGACTTGGTGATCCTGAGGGGCTTTTCCAACCTGGATGTTTCTGTGATTCAGTGATAATTTGTGTTCTTTTCTTATGCCCAGGTGATGGCAATAGCAAGTTTTTGTCTGGTTTTTTTGTCATGAAATTAAGCTTTGGACAGTTTTTAATGGCTGCTGCAAAGACCAATTAAATCTCCTTTTGTCACTTGTCCACACTGTATCCTGCCATTTCTGTAAGGAAGTGGCCATTAGGTGTGCAAAGCACAATGGTGATCCTTGCCTATTCATGGGGATCTTGTGTAAGAAGCTGGAGTATAAAGAACAGAGGGTAAGAAGTGCAATTTTTCAACCAGCTAATGAGTTCTGTACTTCTATTTGTTTGTTGAATGGGATTGACTTTCCAGCCCTGATGTATGCAGCTCCATAATAAGCCATTTCGTTCAAAACAGCAGAAACTTCCTGAGAGTAAGGATATGAATTGATTGTGGGCAATTAAAGAGGCAGGAATTATAAACTATGTAGTTTTTATAATTTCCAAAAGCCCCACCTGCAATCTATGTACAAACTAATTTAAATCTGGGTCCTAATTCATTCTGAAAAAAATCTTCACAAGGATGCTTTGAGGTAATTGAGGAAAAATCAGAAAATTTGGAAAGGTTCAGGCAGGAGACAGCTTTGCCCTACTTACAAACAAAAAGCAGCATCTTTTGTAGCAGTGTCCAGAGTTGAGAATTATGATTCAGCAATGGATCAACGTCACAGAGAGTCCAGTGCCTGCCAAAGTCCAAAATGACTGTAGGCACAGCTTTCACAAAGCCAAGATCATGAAGCAATGCAGGGGAAAGCCAGGGTGCCCTGTGGTGTTCTCACAAACGATGGCAGTTTAATGTAGAGGCAGGTCCTGCAGCAGGAAGCCAGGATGTGACAGTGCAAAAGTGGGGACCATGCACTTTCTTGTCACCCTTATTCCAGATGCTCCTCAAGTTCCCTGTAAGGTCCGTGCAAGGTCCGACTCAAGGTCCGACTAAATGTGTCCAGTTCCTATATATGTATACTGGGGTGATTTGTTCCTTCCCTGTTCAAGCCCACGGAGGGTGGGAGAAGGAACTTCACCTCTACTTCACATTACAGAGGNCAGTGACAGAGGTGGGGGGGTGGGGGGAGGAAAACCGTTTCGCACCCCATTCAAACCTCCGGTGGGGCAGGGACTTGGCTGTGCCTTGCCACAGGGTAGAAAGTTCCTAGGGGAAGTACTGTAACTGTTTTCATGTGACAGAAAGAGTACCCCATGAGTTGCAGAAAACTGTCTCCAATGTATGATAAGGACTGAAGGTCTTCCTGTTCTGTAGCAAAGCCATGTAGCACTTTGTGAATATATCTGGAAACTGGGTTGTTGTTGGTGGTTTTTTTGATAGATCAAAAACTGAGCTGTAAACAAGGAAGATATTCAGACACCCCTAAAATGTGCCAAAGTATCCTTCCTGCCTGATGCTGAGATTTACTATTAGCCTGATCTTTCTCGTGCTATTTTCATCACACAGAACTGTCAGTGCCCAAATAATCCAACCACAGAAATGTTTTTCAAGTGTTCTTTTTGTTTCAAATGTATGCATGAAATGTATGCTCAAGGTGGAACCAAACCTCAGTGAATTTCTTTTCAAGGAAATGCTGAAGAGATGCAGTTTGTTAGCTGGGGAGTTGTATGTATGGAAATTAAAAATGAGCATATGGACTGCACTCTGACACGTTGCAGTGCAGCTCCCTTCTGTTGTCCCAAATGGAACTTTGCAAATGCCTAACCAGGTTCTCTTCTCTTTAGTGGTCTAAATGGTTCCAATAAATGGCAAATGGAACTTGCCCCACCAAACCCTGCTTCCTCCCCCTCAAAGGATTAACCCAGAGATGGCTGGAAAATATAGTGTGATGAGCAGAAATAGGACTTGTTTTCCTATGTTGTCAAGGTCTAGGGGAGGTTCTTCTCCTCCTCTACTCCATCCAAGTGAGACCACACCAGGAATACTGTGTCCAGTTTTGCTGTCCCCTGTTTTGGAGAGACAGGGACCTGCTGGAGAGAGTCCAACAGAGGGTGACACGGATGACTGGGGGACTTGAGCATTGATTGAGAGAGATTGAGAGCCCTGGAGCTGTTTAGTCTGGAGAAGAGAAGGCTGAGAGGAGATCTGATCAATATGTGCAAATATCTGAGGGGTGGGTGCCAAGCAGATGGGGCCAAGCTCCTTTTGGTGATCCACAGTAACATGACAAGAAGCAATGGCTACAAACTGGAACACAGAAGGTTTCACCTCAACATGAGGAGAAACTTCTTTACAGTGAAGGTGATGGAGCACCAGAACAGGCTGCCCAGAGAGCTTGTGGAGTCTCCTTCTCTGGAGACTTTCAAAACCTAGAGGTTTCAAGGCCTATCTGGATGTGTTCCTCTGTGACCTGATCTATATTGTATGTATACTGTAGCCATATAGCTAATCTGGCAGGGGGGGTTGGACTTGATGACCTCTTTGGGTCACTTCCAACCCCTGACATCCTATGATCCTGTGAACCTGCTTGGATGCATTCTTGTGTGAACTACCCTAGGGGATCTTGTCTTGGCAAGGAGGTTGGACTTGATCATCTCTGGATGTCCCTTCCAACCTCTCAGTTTCTGTGATTCTGTGAAAATCAAATCCAGAACACAGCTTATCGTGAGGTGCTCTCATTTCCAGAAGGATGGAAAATCGTGGAAAGAAAGGAAAAAAAACCCCAATCCACAGTCATGATGCAAGGGATGGTGTGGATTCTCTAGAGCTCCATATTGGCAGGCAATCTGCTTAGCCCTTGAAGAAGCAGTTTAAGAGATGACTACATCATATGGTGCTGTATCTTCAATAGAGAGATGAATTCAAATGAAAAATAATGCCACCAATTCTTCTGTCATTAGTCCTTGGAACAATTTAATCAGGACTAACTAGATGCATTTTAATCAGGCATGCTTTAATCAAACTCAAGTTTTATGGTGTTCAGAGATTAATTACAGTGGCAAATGCAAAGGAAGCGAAGGCAAAACTTGGTTGCCTGTGGTACACAAGGTGGCATTTTAGCTTCAGCCAGTGTGAGCCCTCGTTATGCCACAGAATTTTAATTTCCATTTAAAAAAAAATGACATCTTTCTAGGTTTCATGATTAGGAAAATGAAACATAAGCATGAGTGACAGCAGTGTTTTCTGAAGGGGGGTGGAGATAAACGCCACAGGCATTTGCAAGGCTTAGTTCTTTAACAAACTCTGTCTGAAAGGTGAAAATTACTTGTATTGGGTTTAAGCCAACTACCCCTGAGCCCAAAAGCCCAATAAATACTCAATCCGATTTGGAAGTAAAAATATATAAAACTTTAACAATAAATAGGTGGGAAAGGGGTTTTCTATAGAAGGTAGGAGAAAAGTGGAACCAGAATACAGGGTATGGGAAATGAGGAAAAAATACAGAAGCTGGGGAGAAGGGGGGGGGAAAAAAAGGGGGAAACAAAATACAAATACAACCCATGGAAGGCAATTGAGTCCAAAGGCTGAGATGGATGGTTTTGATGTTGGATGAAGGCATGAGGTAGGAATTTGATGGTGAGAAGCAGTTAGTCCAAGTTCCAGATAAAAATGGTGGTAAACTGTCCACATGTTGGCTGAGAGCACATGGTGGTCTGGCAGCAGAGAGCAGCAAAGAGTTACTAAGGCAGTCAGAATGAGAAGAAGAGAGAGAGAGAAGACAAGATGTCTCTCCTGTTTTTTATAGCAAGGTCCTAGCAGGAAGTGGAAGTGGCTAACCATGGCACCTGGGAAAAAGTCAGACCACCCCTTGGGAGGAGTCAGAGTGTTCCCAGGTGGCCTTAACCCTTTATGCTACTTCTTATTTTCCAAGTGCTCCAATACAATCTGAGGATGCACTGCTGACTGGGAGGGTGAAAAAGATTAATTTCCAACTGTAGATGTCAATGCTGTGTGGCAATCTCTTCTAATTGCAGAGAGAGGCTCCCATCTAATCCAGATGAAGGTATTGCAAATTTTCCAGCTTGCTGTGAAATCCAAGAGACTTGCCACAGAGTAGAGAGACGACTTATCATAAGTTGCTCTGGAATTTAAGTGCATAATGCTAGCACAATATTATCAGAAATGTCCTTGTGTGGATATATTAAAATTCATGTTTATGTAGATGGCCAAGAAAATGCTCTGTACGTAGGATTTGAATAATATTATGCAGACAGTCTTGGGCAGAGGAAAAAGAGCAGAGGAAAAAAAAGTAGTTGGGAAATGGAGAAAAAGTAATTCGGTGCTTTTTTGTTTTTCTTAATCTATTACATATTTTGTTGATAAATTTTGTTAATTAATTTTTTTTTCTTTTTTCAGATTGGCACAAATATGATCTAGGATATTTGAGAAATGGCTTTTTCTCTGGACTATGGAATCATTACCGTGTGAGACATTCCAATGTAGTGGATTCTAAAGAACTTCTGAAGAATTTTGGTGTAAGCACAGACACAGTTAAAGAAAAAAAATGCACAGCAAAAGAAGTTCCAGGTATGTGCTGAGAAAAGGAGTGGAAATCTGTCTGATTTCATCAATAGATGCATTTCTGTTCCCTTGATGAATTTGGTTTGCAGTTTTGTGCGACATTGATTGCCTTTGATTCTCAGCAGACACAGCTATGAAAAGGAGTAAAAGAAAGCAAATTTCCTTTGGCATGGGAAATTCTACTCACTGTGTGACACATTACAGAGGCCAAAAAATGAAATCACCATTACAAGCAGATAAACCCCAGGTAAAGGACTTGTTAGTGCAATGTGAAGTCTTGTAGCTCAGTTTCCACCCAGCATTCAATCATAGTGAACTCTGCAGGTAGTCTCTGTGCCAAAGAACTTCATGTTCCAAGACAGGGGCAAAATGGTGAACTTGGGAGGTCAAGGAGAGAGTGAGACACTTTTTGTCAGCATGACAGTGATTTCAAGAGTAGCAGCAACCTAACTTATTGTAGTGTTGGGAATGTCTTAGAATCATAAAATCACAGAATGGTTTAGATTGGAAGGGACTTCAAAGATCATCCAGTTCCAACCCCCTGCTGTAGGTAGGGACACCTCCCACTAGAACAGATTGCTCAAGGTCTCATCCAGCCTGGCTTTGAACACCTCCAGGGAGGGAGCAGCCACAACCTCCCTGGGCAACCTGTGCCAGTGTCTCACCATCCTCACTGTGAAGAACTTCCTCCTAACATTTCGTTTAAATCTCCCCTCTGCCAGTTTAAACCCATTCCCCCTTGTCCTGTCATTACAAGACCTTGTGAATAGTTCCTCCCCAGCCCTCCTGTAGGCCCCCTTCAGATACTGGAAGGTTGCTACAACGTCTCCTGGAAGCCTTCTCCAGGCTGAAAAGCCCCAACTCTCTCATTCTGTCCTCATAGCAGAGCTGCTCCACCTCTCTGATCATCTTTGTGGCCCTCCTCTGGACTCTCTCCAGCAGTTCCATGTCTGGGGGCTCTAGTACTGCAGACTGTACTCCAGGTGGGGTCTGAGGAGAGCAGAGCAAAGGGGGAGAATCCCCTCCCTTGCCCTGCTGGCCATGCTTCTCTTAATGCAGCCCAGGACACGGTTGGCTATCTGGGCTGCGTGTTAAAGTGGCTATAAAGAAATTACCAATCAACACTGGTTCAAAAAGACATTTGAAAACCATCCAGATGAGCTAGTGGTAGCCTCTTTGGATAGCATAATTTTGAGGTATCCATCAAGTTTGAAATACAATAAAATGCAAGTCATATTTCAGGTTTGGTTTAATCTGCTTATATGTAAAGATTTATCCAGTTAATAAAACCAGTCTTTAAGAGTTTTATGTGGCTTTGAAGCTGACAAAACTCTGCACTTTACTAAATCAGTTTTCTGAACGGTTACTGATCTGCCAGAAAATAAGAGAGAAGGAGCAGAAGAAGAAAACCTTTTCTACAGTCTTCACCAGATGAGCATGCTGTGAGGGTGCAGTCTGGATGGCACCAAGAAGGCATTTAGAGGAAAGTAAGGGAATGCTATTAATACTCTGGAATACTTTGACAGGTAGAGAAACAGAGCAAGGCATCACAGGAAAATTGCCAAGCTTTGAGGACAGTTGATTATAGAATCATAGAATGGTTTAGGTTGGAAGGGACCTCAAAGATCATCCAGTTCCAACCCCCCTGTCCCATAGGCAGGGACACCTCCCACTAGAACAGGTCATTCAAGTTCTCATCCAACCTGGCCTTGAACACCTCCAGGGAGACATCAGCCGCAACCTCCCTTCGCAACCTGTGCCAGTGTCTCACCACCTTCACTGGAAAGAACTTCCTGCTTACATCCAGTTTCAATCTCCCCTGTGCCAGTTTAAACCCATTCCCCCTCATCCTGCCATTGCAACACCCTGTGAGTAGTCCTTCCCCTGCCTTTCTGTAGGCCCCTTTCAGATATTGGAAGGCTACTCTAAGGTGCCCCCAAAGCCTTCTCTACTCCAGGCTGCAGAGCCCCAACTCTCTCAGCCTGTCCTGATAGCAGAGCTGCTGCAGCCCTCTGAGCATCTTTTTTGGCTCTCCTCTGGACTTGCTTCAACAGTTCCATGTCCTTCTTGTGCTGGGGCCTCCAGAACTGCACACAGTGCTCCAGGTGAGATCTGACAAGAGCAGAGTAAAGGGGCAGAATTTCCTCCCTTGCCCTGCTGGCCACAGCTGCTCTTGCTGCAGCCCAGCAGTTGCTCACATTGAATGGTTGTTGGCTCACATCGAACTTTTCATCACCCTAGACCCCCAAGACCTTCTCCTCAGGGCTGCTCTCAGCCATTCCCCACCCAGCTTGTATGCCAACTTCTTTTATGAGCAAATCCCATGTGCAGGATTTCCTGTTTGCATTGAAGGCAGGCTAGCAGCAACTGCGGTTCTGCTTTATTTTGCGTGTTCCAGTGTTGCTTGTTAGATACACAGCATTAAAAACATGTGTTACACCTCCAGATTCCTTCAGGCTAAAACAAAATGAGAATGCATCGAAGCTTGATGGCTAAGGTGTTTCCTTAGATCACTCTGTCATGACTTGCACTGAATAATGACTTGCTGTCATCATCTGGCAGTTATTTTCTGACCTGCAGGAAATAAATTCTTAGTGGATAGTGCTACTGTGGAAGCATGGAAACAATTTTAGGATTTAAACAAACAAACAAAAAAAAAAAAGGTAAGTGGGACTGGATGATCTTGGAGGTCTCTTCCAACCTGGCTTATTCTATTCTAAGTGGTGGCAAGCTTAAAAGAGAGAGTGGAGCTGGGATAGACATGGCAAATGACCTCTCCACGTGCCCTTAGATGTGATCTTAACTGAGGAGGGTTGGGAAGTGTGATAGTGGAATGTTACTGTGTTCCATCTGCTTCATGGGGAGGTGAAAAAAATTTCCAGCATTTGCTCCCCTCCCTTTCTCTCTAAGAAAAGAGAGTCTTCAAGACTGCATTTTCTACTACAACCTCATTTATACAGAAATGTAACTGTGCTTTCTCAGCCTCGAAAAGACAGAAAAGGAGGAAGAAAAAAGGCTACAGGGATGTTCAACGTCTTGACCCTTTTCCATCTTGTTTATCTTTGATATGGAGGTAAAAGCCTCTGCTGGAAGCAGAGTGCATCTCACCTTATATGCCCTCCCAATCCTTGATCTTTATTTTGGGCATTCTAAAGCCTCTTTCTATACATTATCTTTACACTGTGGTGTTGGCAGTTTTGAATGAGCAATAATCAGCTTAGAAGCAGCTGGGCTACTCATCAAAGAATGGCAGGTGGAGAAAAGCCTCAGGGATGCTTCCCATATTCAACGACCTGTGTGTGAGCTAACATTACAGGAAAACAAAGCAGTCCTCCTCTTGTTTCGTGAGACTTATCAAAACCTGCAGTAAGTCAACTTGCAGGCATTTTACAAGTCACATAAGCCAAACCACATTGACAGAGCTACTTTCCAACAGCCCATGAATTAAAAACAAACAAACAAACAAAAAAACCCACAGCAATGTGTGAGATGGGTCCATATCCAAGTGGAGACCAGTGACAAGCAGAGTCCCTCAGGGATCAGTCCTGGGACCAGTCTTGTTCAACATCTTTATGGGTGACATGGACAAAGGCATTGAGTGCACCCTCAGCAAGTTTGCTGATGACACCAAGCTGTGTGGTACAGCAGACACACTGGAGGACAGGGATGGCATCCAGAGGGACCTGGACAGGCTGGAGAGGTGGGCACAAGCCAACCTCATGAAGTTCAACAAGACCAAGTGCAAGGTCCTGCATCTGGGTTGAGGCAATCCCAAGCACAAATCCATGCTGGGCAATGGCTGGCTGGAGAGCAGCCCTGAGGTGAGGGCCTTAGAGGTGCTGGTGGACCAGAATCGTAGAATGGTTTAGGTTGGAAGAGACCTCAAAGATCATCCAGTTCCAACCCCCCACCATAGGTAGGGACACCTCCCACTAGATCAGGATGCTCAAGACCTGGCCTTGAACACCTCCAGGGAGGGAGCAGTGACAACCCCCCCCAAGCAACCTGTACCAGTGTTGCTCAACATGAGTCAGCAGTGAGCACTTGCAGCCCAGAAGGCCAACCAGATCCTGGGCTGCATCAGGAGAAGTGTGGCCAGCAGGTTGAGGGAGGTGATTCTCCCACTCTACTCCGCTCTGCTGAGACCCCACCTGGAGTACTGCATCCAGTTCTGGAGCCCCTATTACAAGAGGGATGTCGACATGCTGGAGTGTGTCCAGAGAAGTGCCATAGGGATGCTCAGAGGGCTGCAGCACCTCTGCTATGAGGACAGACTGAAAGAGTTGGGGCTGTTCAGTTTGGAGAAGAGGAGGCTCCCAGGTGACCTTCTTGTGGCTTTGCAGTACCTGAAGGGGGCCTACAATAAAGCTGTGGAGGGACATTTTAGGCTCTCAGGTAGTGAGAGGATTAGGTGGAATGGAGCAAAGCTGGAGGTGGGGAGATTCAGATTGGATGTGAGGAGGAAATTCTTCACTATGAGAGTAGCGAGACCCTCGAATGGGTTGCCCAGGGAGGTGGTTGAGGCCAGATGCCTGGAGGTGTTTAAGGCCAGGCTGAATGAGGCTATGTGCAGCCTGATCTAGGGTAGGGTGTCCCTGGGCATGGCAGGGAGATTGGAACTAGATGATCCTTGATTCTATTATTCTATGATTTATGGCTGACTTCAAGTAATCCAAAGACAAAAATCCACTCCCATTGACTCCAATTGCTCTGGCAGCCTTCTCAATGTCCTGATAGTCTGAGCACAGCGACAATGAATGCAGTTTACAGTGGTTTGTTAAAAAAAAAAAAAAAAAATCAAGTTCATGAAGATTTAAAAACAAGAATGCATTTTTTACAAGACCTTTTCAAACGCTCCTCTCTGTGAGCTGATCAAATAGGCCTCCTCTGACCATCAGATGTTTAATTAATAAACTCACTACAAAACAGTATTCCCTATCACACGCTCTCAAGTGACATGCCAGACAAGTTCCTCTGCCTAAACACCCAGAGCTAAAAATAGTTGGTGGATCAGCCTTTTTGCTGACATCTGTCTTGAAGTGATTAAAAAACCCACCCATAGCACAGCCTAGTATCAAAGTTCCCTTTATGAAAAGGGGTCGTTGGCACAGTGAGTACTGATAAATGTTAATAGGCATGGACCAGTCAACACAGCTGTGGTGGAAACATAGAATCGGTCAGGGTTGGAAGGGACCACAAGGATTATCTAGTTCCAACCCCCCTGCCATGCCCAGGGACACCCTACCCTAGATCAGGCTGCCCACAGCCTCTGCCAGCCTCGCCTTAAGCACCTCCAGAGATGGGGCCTCAACAATCTCCCTGGGTAACCCATTCCAGAGTCTCACCACTCCCATGATGAAGAACTTCCTCTTCACGTCCAATCTGAATCTCCCCACCTCCAGCTTTTCTCCATTCCCCCTAGTCCTGTCACTACCTGATAGTCTAAAAAGTCCCTCCACAGCTTTTCTGTAGGTCCCCTTCAGATATTGCAAGGCCACAAGAAGGTCACCTGGGAGCCTCCTCTTCTCCAGACTGAACAGCCCCAACTCTTTCAGTCTCTCCTCATAGCAGAGGTGCTGCAGCCCTCTGATCATCCTCGTGGCCCTTCTCTGGACACACTGCAACATATCCACATCCCTCTTGTAATAGGGGCTCCAGAACTGGATGCAGTACTCCAGGTGGGGTCTCACCAGGGCAGAGCTAATGAATAATTAAGAACCAAATCATTTTCCTAGGGGATATGCTTTCTGTGCTGCCGCCTTGCACCTTTATTCCTGCTTTTTTGTGACTACCATTTCACTTGTGCCTATATTGCAGTATGTAAAAGCTGCTATAGCTGTGTACAAACTGCAGGGATTTTGCAGCAAGGTACATAGGTTTAATAGGGTAGTTACTGCTTTCTAACTTCTATTTGCTTACACATTAGTATTTAATTTCATTAAGGGAGCGTTGCTCCTGCATTCAAATGGCGAGTGATGTGGGATGCTGTGAATTTGCTAGAAGAGCAGCATCACTGCTATTAGCACCATGTTCTCATGGTGACAGTGTGACTTTACAAGCTTCTTCTTTTTAAAGATGCTTTCGCGGTGTAACGGTTTAAGCAGTTCCCTGCCCCCCTACCTTTTCATATAAACCCCAGCTAGGACTCAGAAACACTGGAAGTTGATAAATGAAGCTTTATATTTACAGCAATGCACAATATACAAGCAGATATTTACAATGTATAACAGATATTTACAGATATATGCAGTGAAAAGGTAGTACAGAA
Organism: Psilopogon haemacephalus; assembly: GCA_013396835.1. Classification (NCBI taxonomy): domain Eukaryota; kingdom Metazoa; phylum Chordata; class Aves; order Piciformes; family Megalaimidae; genus Psilopogon; species Psilopogon haemacephalus. The sequence goes on from VWZI01022231.1 coordinate 88,394, forward strand.
ACACCACAGCCCTCCCAGAGACCCAAATCCCCAAAAGGGGTAACCAACCACCCCTACCACCTTTCCCCCCTTTCCCAATCTTATCTCACCACCTGTTGATGCTGAAGATAAGTGGAAGTAGATGGGCCAGGGGGGTTAGTAGTAGGAGAGAAGTTAGTAGAATTACTGAGAATTATCTACCAAGACAGAGAGACAAAGGAGACCATGCAAGAGGAGCAGCCACAGCCAGAGCGGTCAGAAACCGTCTGATATCTAATGTTTTAGGTACAATCCTTAAAAACATTTTTTTTCTTTCTCAGTAAAACTCTGGTGAAGGGACATACTGTGTTTTCCTTTCTCAGCCAATAGTCTAATTTCTCACTCAAATTCTCCAATTAGCTCAAACCAGTACATGTGGCAAGGAGTAAAAAGGAAGAAGTGAAACTAAAGCGAACGAACAAAGTCACGCTGGAAGCTTTCGCTCTGCACTTCTTGCTGTCAGCTTCTGCGGAAGAAAACGGAAGGGGCACTTCTGTGCCTCCATAACAAAACATTTTTGTACCTGGAAATTTGAATTTAAAGTGAAATTAGGCAAAAAAAAATTGTTTTGAATTAGGTTTTGGCATTCCGCATATTTTTATTAAAACTGCTGTGAAGATTATGCAGACTACCCTGGGTGATCCTGCTTTGGCAGGGGAGTTGAACTCGATGCTCTCTGGAGGTCCCTTCCAACCTCTAATATTCTGTGATTCTCTAGTTGTATAGTACTTCTGTAGTAGTTCTGTAGATTGGCTACAGACAGTTGGCTCACGCCAACTACTGGAGTCAAGTCAATGTACTCTTTGACTTCAAGCTGGCACCGTTGCAGTATTACAACCAAAATTCAAATTGTCTTGATCTGATGGCATCCTGGCCTGTATCAGGAATAGCGTGATCAGCAGGACCAGGGAGGTCATTCTTCCCCTGTATTCAGTGCTGGTTAGGCTGCACCTTGAGTACTGCATCCAGTTCTGGGCCCCTCAATTTAAGAAAGTTGTTGAGGTCCTTGAAGGTGTCCAGAGAAGGGCAGCAAGGCTGGTGAAGAGCCTAGAGCACAGCTCTGTGAGAAGAGGCAGAGGGAGCTGGAGGTGAGCAACTTTGAGAAGAAGAGGCTCAGAGGAGACTGTATTGCTCTCTACAACTACCTGAAAGGAGGTTGTATCCAGGTGGGGCTTGGTTTGTTCTCTCATGCACACAGGGACAGAACAAGAGGACACAGTCTCAAGCTGTGCCAGGGGAGGTGTAGGCTGAATGTTAGGAAGAAGGAAGAGTGTTAGTTAGAAGGAAGAGTGATTGGAATTGGAATAGGCTGTCTGGGGAGGTGGTGGAGTCACCATTCCTGGAGGTGTTTAGGAGGGGGCTGGATGAGGCACTTTGTGCTGTGGTTTAGTTAATTAGAAGGTGTTAGGTGATAGGTTGGACTGGATGATCCTAGAGGTCTTTTTCAACCTGGTTAATTCTGTGACTCTGTGAAAGTAAACGGACAGAAAACATTTTCTAGAATAACTTCAAGGATCTCAGCAGGCAGAGTTTAGGTCACAGGACATTTTGCAAAGTATGGTTTCATGGTCAAAATCACTTCAACAAATGACTCTCTTCCTAAACTTGTATTTGCTTTCTAAAGCCAAGATATCACAGGAACAGATCTTTTTGTGGCTTCTGGTTAAATCTAGTCTGGGATCTCCTGTGATTAATCTCTTGTGCTCAGAACCCTAAACTGTGAGAAAACATCTGGAATATACTTTATACTTGTTGGCAACATCACCAGAGGCACAAGGCCAGTCAAAGAGAAAGGAAGAACAATTTAACTCTTACACAGCATATTTATTAAAAAAATAACTCCCTAAGGTTCAACAAGGCCAAGTGCAAGGTCCTGCATCTGGGTCAAGGCAATCCCAAGCACAAATCCAGGCTGGGCAGTGACTGGCTGGAGAGCAGCCCTGGCGAGAGGGACTTGGGAGTGTTGATGGACAAGAAGCTCAACATGAGCCAGCAGTGTGCACTTGCAGCCCAGAAAGCCAAGTAGAGCCTGGGCTGCATCAGGAGAAGTGTGGCCAGCAGGTCGAGGGAGGTGATTCTCCCCCTCTACTCTGCCCTGGTGAGACCCCACCTGGAGTACTGTGTCCAGTTCTGGAACCCCTATTACAAGAGGGATGTGGACATGCTGGAGCTTGTCCAGAGAAGGGCCACGAGGATGCTCAGAGGGCTGCAGCACCTCTGCTGTGGGGACAGACTGAAAGAGTTGGGGCTGTTCAGTCCGGAGAAGAGGAGGCTCTGAGGTGACCTTCTTGTGGCCTTGCAGTATCTGAAGGGGGCCTATAGAAAAGCTGGGGAGGGACTTTTTCAACTATCAGGTAGTGGAAGGCCTAGAGGGAATGGGGTAAAGTGGGAGGTGGAGAGATTCAGACTGGACATGAGGAGGAAGTTCTTCAGCATGAGAGTGGTGAGAGCTTGGAATGGGTTGCTCAGGGAGATGGTGGAGGCCACGTCCCTGAAGGTGTTTGCAGCCAGGCTGAATGAGGCTATGGGCAGCCTGATCTAGGGTAGGGTGTCCTTGGACATGGCAGGCGAGTTGGAACTAGATGATCCTTGTGTTCCTTTCAAACCCTGACTGATTCTATGATAAAAAGTTTACAACAGAACAAGGCACCTACATTACACAGTGTAAAGGGGTCACGGATTATTGTTTAATTATCACATGGTATACAGTTTATCTGTTTAAATTGTTGCAAGAAGAAAATCATCTCTGTAAATAATCAGCTGAGTATTTTTTTCTTTTTATGTGCACCAGTTAGGCGTAAAGAGCTCGGTGCAGATATATGTTTTACAGCAGCAGGTGCTGCATGAGGGTGTCATCTGCAGTAACTATATTGCTCCGTGCATGCAGCAGACAAGTCTGATTTGCTTCTAGTCATCCACAGTGTGATTTAACAGTGGTCATCTATTACTCTGTAAAAAGAAATAAGTTCTCTTATAAGTTGTTGTGGGGTTTTTTTGTCTGTTTTAAAATTTTGTTTGGGTTTTTTTTTTCTTTTATTTTTCTTTTCTTCCCCATCCATGTTACTGGCTTGTTTAAAGTAAATCTTGTTCTTAAGAGCAGATGCATAATGGAAAGATTTCTGCTCACAATTTTCCACTGGAGCTTACTCCAGCATTTGAAAAAAAAATATAGTGACATTTTGATGGTGCTCTGAAAAGAAATGATCAAGCCTCTGTGTGCCACATCCCTGAGAAATGTCTCTGAGAAATATCAATTTCTCAGATAAATGAATTAAGAAACTCCAGCAGGTGAACAGAACAACTGCAAAAAGTTCCTCAGAGCCACCCAATTTTAATAATGGAGTAACTTTATTACAGCTGATAACAAATGTAATAGTAATTGATGGGCAAGGGACATGATTTCAAGGTTTTGAAGATTCTGCTTAAGTAATATGACATGAGATGTGCCAGGGAGCTGTTTATGAGAAATAATACTTGACAGCTTTTTATGGTTGGTTGAGGTATTTACATCTTGTGGACTCCTTGATATAAAATTTAGGGCCCGCTGAAGTTGATGCAATTTTGCCTGAGACTTCAGCTAGGATTTCATCCTTGACTGGTTTAGGGCCTGACTATCCATGCACTTATCTCTTGGTGTATGTCCCCACTGCAGCAAGATCAAATACATCAGAGGCAGACCATATCCTTCATTCAAAGGACATCACTCACCTGAGTCCCAAACTCCCTGAATTCCAGCACTTCTACTCTTGAAAATGCTTTCTCTTAGAAGTGAAGCACTGTGAACTTGAGGTTATTTAAAGAGCTACATAAATGGAAAGAATTAATTTCACAGTATTTCAGCGTCCCCACAAGAGAAATACTGCAGAGCATTGCTGTTTATTTCGGCCCCTTCCAGGCTGAGGGGTATGAATGAAGGGTATTCTTGCTGACAGTTGGGAGTATATCATACATGGCCAGTTGGCTTTTGCCAACAGATGGCACAGCTTCTGAGGCTTTTCTGCTGGCTGCCAGGATTTCTAATGGTTGACTTTTATTTGTGACTATATGTGTTGGTTTGAGCAAATTAGAGAATTTGAGTGAGAAATTAGAGTACTGGCTGAGAGAGAGAGTTAAACCTACAGTGTCACTTCACCGAGTTTCACTGAGACAGAGAAAAAAGAATTGTTTTGGGAAATGTTCTGTAAACATCCAGATAAGCCAGTCTGCTTGCTGAGGGCAGTCTGCTCTGGGTCCGTGCTGGCTTCAGCAGCGTTTTCCTTTTGTCTCTTTGCCTTTGAACTAATTCAGAGTAAAATCACTAAACCCATTCATTCCTTCCTGCCACTAATCTTTCTGACCGATCTTCAGCTTATCTGCAGCATCATCAAGTGGTGAGATAAAGCTGGGGGAAAGGGGGAAAGGTGGTAGGGGGTTTTGGTTTCCCTCTCTTGGGGATTTTGGTCTCCAGGAGGGGTGTGGTGTCTGTATTCCCTTTTTGCTGTATATTTCTGTAAATATCTGTTATATCTTGTAAATATTTGCTTGTATATTTGCATTGCTGTAAATATAAAGCTTCATTTATTAACTTCCAGTGTGTTTTTCTGAGTTTTATCCAGGGTTTCAAAAGGTGGGGGGGCAGGTTACTGCAAACCCACTACACTGTAAATCACAGTGCTCAGTTGGTCAGGACTTAGAATCATAGAATAATAGAATGGTTTAGGTTGGAAGAGACTTCAAAGATCATCCAGTTCCAACCCCCCTGTGCCATAGGCAGGGACACCTCCCACTAGATCAGGTCTCTCAAGACCTCATCCAGCCTGGCCTTGAACACCTCCAGGGAGGGAGGAGCCACAACGTCCCAGGGCAACCTGTTCCAGTGTCTCACCACTCTCACTATGAAGAACTTCCTCCTAACATCCCGTTTAAACCTCTCTTCTGCCAGTTTGAACTCATTACCCCTCGTCTTGTCATTACAAGATCCTGTGAACAGGGTCTTGGGTGTGAAGATAATACCACAAGGAAAATTTTCAGCAGAAGAGGTAGCTTTGGACATTTTTGTTACTCAGTCTATTCTTATGGAAGTATAATCTTTTGTACTTGGATGCAACTATTAGCACACTTCCAAAAAAGCCATACAGAACTGATTTTTATTACTTTATTGAATTGTCTGGCCTAATATAGTAGATAAAATTCTAGATTACCACTTACAAAATATGAGCTTTTAATTTTTTAAAAATTATTTTATTTTTTTTTGTCCCCAGAGGGGAAAAATCATTCTGTGCCTCAAGTTATTCTACCTGTGGCATCTAAATGTTGTACTCATTGCCCTTCTATCACAGCCTGAAATCTGAGAGCCAGTATTATAACTCTAAAATCACACAGAATCACGGAATATCAGGGGCTGGAAGTGACCTCAAAAGATCATCCAGTCCAACCTCCCTGCAGAGCAGGTTCATCTATACCAGGTCACACAGGAATGTGTCCAGGCAGCTCTTGAATATCTCCAGAGAGGGAGACTCCACAATGCTGACTCAAGGTGAGCTTCCCATCCACCAGCACCCCCAAGTCTCTCTCCTCAGGGCTGCTCTCCAGCCAGTCAGTGCCCAGCTTGGATTTGTGCTTGGGATTGCCTCAACCCAGATGCAGGACCTTGCACTTGGTCTTGTTGAACTTCATGAGGTTGACTTGTGCCAACCTCTTCCAGCCTGTCCAGGTCCCTCTGGCTGCCATCCCTGCCCTCTAGCCTGTCTGCTGTACCACACAGCTTGGTGTCATCAGCAAACTTGCTGAGGGTGCACTCAATGCCTTTGTCCATGTCACCCATAAAGATATTGAACAAAACTGGTCCCAGGACAGATCTGTTGCTCTGATTGACACAGCTTTGGCTGCTTGCTCATTTTCAGGGCAGAATTGCTCTCTGTACTGTGATTTGAGCGATTTAGTAGACCATAGATGTTTGAGTGTGCAGGGATCTCAGTTGGGGTTTCAAAATAACAGTTGTTATCCTGGCCTTAATTTTAGAGATCATCTGTCATTTTGTGCTGTTTGTTTCATATTCATTTATCCAAGACAATAATCAGAGATGAAACATCTATCCTTCCCACTGCTTTTTAAAATAACCCAGCCCTCAGTAGTACAGTTGGCAAAGCCCTTCCCTGCAGGGAATGAAATGGCTTCCCTGGAGGAATTTGAATGCCAGCACTGCCTCTGTCTTCATTTACTTGGACGCCTTTGGTGCTTGGCCCTTTGCAGCCCCTCTCCTGGCCTGTGGTGTGGTTGCGTTGCTTGTGCAGTGCTCAACTCCCAAGCCGCTGAGATGTGGTTGTGTGTCTGCTACTCAACAGGCAGGACCATAGAACATGGAACACAGAAGGTTTCACCTCAACATGAGGAGAAATTTCTTTACAGTGAGGGTGACAGAGCCTTGAAACAGGCTGCTCAGAGAGGTTATGGAGTCTTCTTCTCTGGAGATGTGTCCTTGTGCAAATCACCCTAGGGGATCCTGCTTTGGCAGGGGAGTTGGACTCAATGATCTCTGGAGGTCCCTTCTAACCTCTAAAGTTCTGTGATTCTGTGACCACTGCAAACAACTCAGGTTCCCTCTCCACCCATTGAATACCCTGCGCTGTTAGGTTGCAGTGAACAAAAGCCTGAATGCTTGTGGCAGAGCAGGGCACTGCCCCACCGGAGGTTTGAATGAGGTGTGAACTGTGTCAGGGCACACCCAGTCCACTGCCCCACCAGAGGTGTGAATGGGGCAGGAAACGGTCTTCCTCCCTCCCCACCTCAAACAATTGAGACGCTAAAACACTGGTTCGGCATCCTGCCAATGCCTGAGTGCATCCAGAGCGATAATGGATCGCATTTCACCGCAACCTCAGTGCAAGACTGGGCATGCGGTGAAGGGGTGAACTGGGTGTTCCATACCCCATATTACCCCCAGGCCAATGGCATTGTTGAGAGGACCAATGGTCTAATCAAAAAACGTGCTAATGTCTCTAAAGGTGGCTGGGACTCGCGTTTGGCCCAGGCAGTCTTCATGGTCAATAATCGTTGGGGAAGCTATGGAAGCCCCAAGATAAAGGCCTTCTGCCCAGCTGAGCCAATAGTGGATGCTGACCATGAGCCAAGAGGGAACAAGGATAAATTCTTGTCCCAAATTCAAGTGGGACAACCTGTACTGGTCAAACTGCCCAATATTGGGGTTGTGCCCATGACACTGGCTAAGCCCAGGGGCTCATATGCCTGGGAAGCCTTAGATAATAAAGGGAAGACCCATCGCATCAGTGCACGGTGGATCATCCCCAACTATTAACTGTGAGAACATATGCCATACCTCATTGGACTACTAGGGACTACCCATCACCCTAGAGTCCTACACAAATCTGTCCATTGCCACCGGGGTGGACTGTGGCAGAGCAGGGCACTGCCCCACCGGAGGTTTGAATGAGGTGTGAACTGTGGCAGGGCACACCCAGTCCACTGCCCCACCAGAGGTGTGAATGGGGCAGGAAACGGTCTTCCTCCCTCCCCACCTCTGTCACCGGAGGCTTAGTACAATAGGTGTGAAGTGCCTTCTCCCACCCTCCATGGGCTTGAACAGGGAGGCAACAGAGCACCTCAGTATATATATGGCAGCTGGACAGATTGCAGCAGGACTTGCTTGGACATTACTTGGACTTGCTTGGACTTGCTTAGACCTTCACTGGGACCTGCACGGACCTGCACTGGGACCTGAACAGGGACCTGGAGACACGAACCTCGCACGGACTTTGAGACAGTCTCCCATCTGTAAGTAGGGCAAGTTTCATGCCCAAACCTTTCAATTTTTCTGATTTTTTCCTGAATTACAAGAAAAGGCATCATTGTGAAGACTTTTCCCGACCGAATTAGAACCCAAACTTAAACTAATCTACACACAGATTGTGGGTGGGGCTTTTGGAAATTATAAAAGCTACATAATTTATAATTTCAGCCTCTTCAATAGCCCACAATCAATACAATGCTGTCTTCATTGCCAGCTTTTGAGTTTCAGCTTTGCTTGCTGACTTTGACAAACTTCTGGGTAGTCCAAAAACTGGAGTATTTAAAAAAAAAATAAAAAAAAAAAAAGGAAGTCTTGCATACCTCTCATGGCATTTGGTAATCGTTCAGATTTGACTGATGTGTCCTGCATTTACAAATGCTCTAAACACTATCTACCACGTTTTAAAGGAATATTAGGAGTTTAAAAAGCTTTAATGAGATGACTAAAATAGTGAATCCATGCATTTCTAGTAGGGTGTAAGGTTGTAACTGCCTGTAAAGCACCACCTGAAGCAGGAGTGTGTTCAGTCATGCTTGTTGGAGCTTTCTGTAGTACCACTGAAACTGAATAGGAGATATGACACTGGTTTGGAGGATCTCTTATTGATTTTGAAGTAATGGTTCGTGGAATATGAGAATAGAATAGAATGGAAT
>VWZI01022231.1:102933-117549 GCA_013396835.1 Psilopogon haemacephalus
TAGTGACAGGACTAGGGGGAATGGAGCAAAGCTGGAGGTGGGGAGATTCAGATTGGATGTGAGGAGGAAGTTGCTCAGCATGAGGGTGGTGAGAGCCTGGAATGGGTTGCCCAGGGAGGTGGTCGAGCCCATATCCCTGGAGGTGTTTGCAGCCAGGCTGGCAGAGGCTGTGGGCAGCGTCACCTAGTGTAGGGTGTCCCTGGGCATGGCAGGGGGTTTGGAACTAAATTATCCTTATGGTCCCTTCCAACCCTGACTGATTCTATGATAGGATGTGATTTTCTAAAATTCCACTTGTAAGTTTCTGTTTGCTGTCACACTTGTCTGATTCCTGCCATTTTCACCCATAGTGTCTTCATTTCTTCATCCAAATGGCATGCTGTTGGGCACAGGTAAGGTGCAGTTTTGCCTTGGGCAGCAGACTGCCTCAGGAAAACAGCAGACAGAGGGTCTTGATGTGCCTCCTTTGCTTCTGCGGAGTCCTGGACAGCCCTGTTAGCTGCTACCTCAAAGAAAGGGATTCAGATGTGTTAATTTGCAGCTGTTGGCCTTCCTGTTTTGACTGGTACCATTGGTTATTGCAGGGTTGAGCATTATGTCCTGATATACAGATTCACAGATTGCATTAGGTTGGAAGGGACCTTCAAAGGTCATCTTGTCCAAAGCCCCTGCAGTCAGCAAGGACATCTCCAGCTAGATCAAGCTACCCAGGGCTACATTGAGTGTGATCTTGAATGCATCCAGGGATGAGGCTTCAACCACATCTCTGACAACCTGTTCCAGTGTTTCACCACTCTCATCATGCAGAACTTCCTCCTTCTGTCCAACCTAAATTTACTCTGCTCCAGTTTCCAACCATTGCCCCTCATCCTATCACTACAAGCCCTACTGACCAGTCTTTCCTCAGCCATCCTCTAGGTCCCCCTTCAGATTCTCTGAAGAGGGAATGCTATGAAAAACGTTGAGTCTGGTGTGGCCAACGTAAGAAAAGTCTTCTTGTATATCATGTTTCCTTTTCACACTATGGTGTACATAGTGACACATTGAAAGTGCTATTCTCCTGCTCAGCTGCTGTGTGTGACCTCACAGATTATTCACAGAATCACAGAACTTTAGACTTTGGAAGGAACTTGCAGAGATCCTCCAGTCCAATCTCCCTGCCAAGGCAGGATCTCCTAGGGTAGTCCACACAGGAATGTATCCAGGTGGGTTTTGAAAGTGTCCAGAGAAGGAGACTTCACAACCTTGCTGGGCAGCCTGTTCCAGGGCTCTGTCACCCTCACTGTAAAGAAATTTCTCCTTATATTGAGGTGAAACCTTCTGTGTTCCAGTTTGTATCCCTTGTTCTTTGTCTTTTTGCTGCAGACCACCAAAAAGAGCTTGGCCCCATCCACTTGACACCCAATCCTTAGATATTTGCACACATTGATGAGATCTCCTCTTAGTCTTCTCCTCTCCAGACTAAACAGACCCAGGTTTCTCAGTCTCTCCTCTTAGGGGACATGCTCAAGTCACCCCACTCATCCTCATGGCTCTCTGCTGGACTCTCTCCAGCAGGTCCCTGTCTGTCCTGAACTGGGGAGCTGCAAACTGGACACAGTATTTCAGGTGTGGTCTTAAGAGAGCAGAGTAGAGGGGGAGAAGAACCTCCCTAGACCTGGTGGACACACTAATCCTGATGCATCCCAGACATTATTAATGTATATAATGGGTAAATTTGTAACATTCCAAAATTTTTAGCTAACTTAGAATCATAGAATCAGTCAGGGTTGGAAGGGACCATAAGGATCATCTAGTTCCAACCCCCCTGCCATGCCCAGGGACACCCTACCCTAGATTAGGCTGGACAGAGCCTCATCCAACCTGGCCTTAAACACCTCCAGGGAAGTGGCTCCAACCACCCCCCTGGGCAACCCATTCCAGGGCCTCACCACTCTCATGCTCAACAACTTCCTCCTCACATCCAATCTGAATCTCCCCACCTCCAGCTTTGCTCCATTCCCCCTAGTCCTAGTCTCTCCCCAGCTTTTCTGTAGCCTCCCTTCAGATCCTGGAAGGCCATAATAATGTCACTTGGGAGCCCCCTCTTCTCCAAACTGAACAGCCCCAACTCTTTCAGTCTGTCCTCGTAGGAGAGGTGCTCCAGCCCTCTGCTCATCCTCATAGCCTTTCTCTGGACACTTCTTTGAGTATTGTGAAAAATCCATGCAAACAAAGTGAAGCTGTTCCCTCATGTCTTAGAATTAATAAAAGTGCATTTCTTGATCTTTTTTTTTTTTTTTTCAGGAGATAGGAACAGATTTGAAATGGAATGCCTTCTCTCCCAGGACTTCAATACATTCACGTTCTTATCTAAGAGCTTTCATTACATTCATGCAGCATGCTTCTGATTCCTCATCACATCACTGCTCAGCCCACAACCAGCTGCCTGCTCTCTTTTTCTTCCATCTGATATGGGATTTTTGGAGTTGTTGTCAGTGTGTTGGAGTCTGATGTGCTATTGGCCCCTGCCAGTTGCTCCACATTCTGAAAGCCACATCCCCAGCATAGTATCATAGAATCATAGAATGGTTTAGGTTGGAAGAGACCTCAAAGCTCATGCAGTTCCAACCCCCCTGTGCCATAGGCAGGGACACCTCCCACTAGATCAGGTCACTCAAGGCCTCATCCAACATGGCCTTGAACACTTCCAGGGAGGGAGCAGCCACAACCTCCCTGGGCAACCTGTTCCAGTGCCTCACCACCCTCACTGTGAAGAATTTCTTCCTAGCATCCTGTTCAAATCTCCCCTCTGCCAATTTGAATCCATTGCCCTTGTTCCTGTCATTACAAGACCTTGTGAACAGTCCCTCCCCAGCCTTCCTGTAGGCCCCCTTTAGATACTGGAAGGTTGCTATAAGGTCTCCTCGAAGCCTTCTCTTCTCCAGGTTGAAAAGCCCCAACTCAGCCTGTCCTCATAGCAGAGGTGCTCCAGCCCTCTGATCATTTTTGTGGCCCTCCTCTGGACTCTCTCCAGCATAGTAGCAGTGCTTTCTAATATGCCAGCTAGCAGTGTAATATTCCCTATGACTGCATTGCAAATCTGACTTTCAAATGTTGAACCAGATTGATGTTTTGTAAAAGGATGAGCGAAGCACCCTTTGATGTTCTTTTGTGTTAGGCTGGCAATATTTTGTGATTTACTTTACAACTCATATCCCAGGGGAAAAAAAAAAGTTATGCAGATGCTTTCCTCGACGAAGTATTAATAACAAAACAACTTCTCTAGCCTCCTAGAAGGTGTTCAGGAAGTTTCTCCATATATTCTGAAACACAGANTTCAGAAATTTTCTCCATATATTTTGAAACACAGAAGGAAAAAAAAAAAAAAAGGGCATTAAAAATAACTTGAGTAAGAAGTGTTCAGTATAAATAAGTTCAGCTTTTTTTTTTTTCTTAATTTAAAACATAGTGTTGCTCTATATGTTATTTTTATACATTCCATTCCATGGAGTGCATTGTTTAGGAGTACTTCTTCTTCTTGATGACTTGTGGTGTTCTCATCACCTAAAGCGCTGACATTTTTGTCATCTGAAGATGTGGTAGCATGGGGGGGTTTTATGACTCTCAGAATCATAGAATGGTTTAGGTTGGAAAGGACCTCAAAGATCATTCAGTTCCAACCCCCCGCTATAGGCAGGGACATCTCCCACTAGATCAGGATGCTCAAGGCCTCATCCAACCTGGCCCTGAACACCTCCAGGGAGAGAGCAGCCACAACCTCCCTGGGCAACCTGTTCCAGTGTCTCACCACTCTCACCATGAAGAACTTCCTCATAACATCCCATTTAAATCTCCCCTTTGCCAGTTTAAACCCATTATCCCTCATTCTGTCCTAACAAGACCTTTTGAATAGTCCCTTCCCAGCCTTTCTGTAGGCCCTCTTCAGATATTGGAAGGCTTCTATAATGTCTCCTCAAAGCCTTCTCTTTTCCAGGCTGAAGAGCCCAAACTCTCTCAGCCTGTCCTCATAGCAGAACTGTTCCAGCCCTATGATCATCTTCATGCCCATCCTCTGGACTGTCTCCAACAGTTCCATGTCCTTCTTGTGTTGGAGGCTCCAGAACTGCATTACAGAGTCACAGAATTAGCCAGTTTGGATAAGACCTTTGAGATCATCGAGTCCAACCTATCACCTAACACCTTCTAATTAACTAAACCATGGCACTAATTGCCCCATCCAGTCTCCTTTTAAACACCTCCAGGGATAGTGTCATGGGACTGGGCTAATCAAACACAGTATCCCGTGGGACGAGGGGGTCTTGGCACCCCCCTCACCGGTTCTTCGGGTTTCGGTCGGCAGAAAAGACACGGATATCGCTTANTTAGTGGCTTTTGAAAGGATATTGATCACATCAAATTGAGCACAAATACAGGCTGTGTGGTGAGTGGCTGGAGAGCAGCCCTGAGGAAAAGAACCTGGGAATCTGGGTGGATGAGAAGATCAACATGAGGCTGCAGTGTGAGTGCAGTCCAGACAGCAACTGTGTGCTGGGCTGCATTAAGAGAAGCTGTGGCCAGCAGGGCAAAGGAGGTGATTCTGCCCCTTTACTCTGCTCTCCTCAGACCCCACCTGTAGTACTGTGTGCAGTTCTGGAGCCCCCAGCACAAGAAGGACATGGAACTGCTGGAGAGAATCCAGAGGAGGGCCACAAAGATGATCAAAGGGCTGCAGCACCTCTGCTATGAGGACAGGCACTGAGAGTTGAGGCTTTTCAGCCTGGAGAATAGAAGGCTTTGAGGAGACCTTATAGCAACCTTCCAGTATCTGAAGGGGGCCTACAGAAAGGCTGGGGAGGGACTGTTCACAAGGTCTTGTAATGATAGGATGACTCTATGGTCAGTAATTCAAGTAGCATTGCAAAGTCTTCTAACTCAAATCCTTAACTGCATCTGATTCTTAAGGGAAGATAAACTGTTCTCTCTCCCATGCTGAGACTTGGCACCAGGTAAATCTTTAGAGTGTTCTCAGCATTATAAGGTTTTTAAAAGAGCATAGTTACTGGTTTTAAGGTTATATCTTAATACTACAGAACATGAGTACCTATTTGGAATCATAGAATCACAAAATGGTCTGAGTTGGAAGGGATCTCCAAAGGTCATCTAGTCCAAACCCCTCTGCAGTCAGCAGGAACATCCTCAACTAGATCAGGTTGCCCAGAGCCCTGTTGATCCTCACGCTGAATAACTCCAAGGATGGAGCCCCAAACTACTCCCCAAGCAACCTGTTCCAGTGTTCCACTACCCCCAAGGTAAAGAACCTGTTATTAACATCCAATCTAAATCTACTCTTCTCTAGTTTGAAGCCATTGCGCCTTGTTGTATCACCACAGGCCATTGTGAACAGTCTCTCTCCATCCTTCTTGTAAGCTCCCTTCATGTTCTGAAAGGCTGCTAACAGGTCTCTCTGGAGCTTTTTGTTCTCCAGGCTGAGCAACCACAACTCTCTCAGCCTGTCTTTGTAGCAGAAATGTTCCAACCCCCTGCTTATTTTCATGGTCCTACTCTGGACCTGCTCCATCAGGTCTGTATCCTCCTTGTGTTGAGGGCTCCAGACCTGGATGCAGTAGTCCAGGTGAGGAGAGTATTTGTAAAAGATTTATGCTTGCCCTTTTTCACCTGGCAGGTAGACTGTCATGTATGTGTGACACTGACAATGCTGAGCCTACTATTGCACAGCAAGTTTGCTAGTTTTAGAAGCCACTTCATGTGACTTTTTCTAAAGTTTGGGTTGACTTTTCATGTTTGGTACTGGAATATGAGCTTTGGTTAAGTATTGCCAATCCTTACTATTTCTGTTGCCTTCACAACGTGCAGAACTAGTGTGGATGAAGCTGGTGAGAGGTCTGAAGAACAGGACTTATGAGGAGCTGAAGAGGCTCCCAGGTGACCTTCTTGTGGCCTACACAAAAGCTGGGGAGGGACTTTTTAGGCTATCAGAGAGTGAAGGACTAGGGGGAATGGAGCAAAGCTGGAGGTGGGGAGATTCAGATTGGATGTGAGGAGGAAGTTCTTCAGCATGAGAGTGGTGAGGCCCTGGAATGGGTTGCCCAGGGGTGTGGTTGGGGCCACTTCCCTGGAGGTGGTTAAGGCAAAGATGGATGAGGCTGTGGGCAGCGTCACCTAGTGTAGGTTGTCCCTGGCCATGTCAGGGGGGTTGGATCTAGATGATCCTTGTGGTCCCTTCCAACCCTGACTGATTCTATGATTCTATGAAGTTATTTAGCCTGGAGAAGAGGAGGCTGAGGACATACCTTCTTCCTCTCTACAACTCTCTGAAAGGAGAGTGTAGCAAGGTGGGTATTGGTCTCTTCTCCCTAGCTGCAAATGATAGGAAAGGAAATCATAGAATGCCTTAGGTTGGAAGAGACCTCAAAGATCATCCAGTTCCAACTCCCCTGTGCCATAGGCAGGAACCCCTCCCACTAGATCAGGATGCTCAAGGCCTCATCCAACCTGGCCTTGAACACGTCCAGGGAGGGAGCAGCCACAACCTCCCTGGGCAACCTCAGGGTGCACCAGGGGCAGTTTAGATTGATATTAAAATAAACTTCTTCATTGAAAGGGTTCTCAAACATTGGAACAGGCACCCCAGGCAGGTAGTGGAACCCCCATCCCTGGAGGTGCTTAGAAGAGGCAGAGATGTGGTACTGGGGGACATGGTTTAACACCAGACTTGGCAGAGTTAGATAATGGTTGGACTCATTGACCTTAAAGGTCTTTGATTCCGAAAACACCTTTCTGTCAGGTTTAATGGTATGTCATGATATGTGTCCCCCAAACACTCTGGTCTGTGTGGTCATCTCTTTGGTGGACAAGCTGGTTTGTTGGGGTTTTTTTTTTTTTTTTTTTTTTTTTTTTTTGTTTGTTTGTTTTATTACTTTGATTTGCTACATATTGCACTCCTTAAATTGTACGTTCTGGATTTCCGAATTGAATGAGGAAATAACAGACCTTAAAAAAAGAAAAAAAATTAAAGCTCTCAGTCTGGTTGACACAAGTAAAAGGAGCACTGGGCATATCTTCAGAGGAGCTATAGGCATTATTTTTTGTTATTAGATGGCTTTGTACAGATGATATATCACAAAGCCTTTCTAGCATAATTACGTTGAAACTGTTCGTTTTAGCTCTGCACTATTTCTTCCTACATACATATATGTGTGGCCACAAAAAGACAGATTTCAACTACAAATTTCTAGGGAAGGAAATCCGCCTCATGCGTTGCAGTAGATAACGATGATGCTTACAGCATTCAGACTGTGATTCAGTGAGGCACTCGACTGCAGGATTTTAATTCATTTGCTGGACTGCAGCATTGCTGAATGAAATTGCTAAGAAAGGCAGAGATATTGGAGATGGTGGAAAGAAAGGCAAAGAAAGAACTATTTATTCCCCAGTGTCTGGAGGCTCCCACACAGAAAAAAAAAACGCATTTAAGAATGGTTTATATTTATAGAATCAGAGAATCATAGAATAGTTTAGGTTGGAAGAGACCTCAAAGATCATCCAGTTCCAACCCCCTGCCATAGGCAGGGACATCTCCCACTAGATCAGGATGCTCAAGACCTCATCCAGCCTGGCCTTGAACACCTCCAGGGAGGAAGCAGCCACAACATCCCTGGGCAACCCATTCCAGTGTCTCACCACCCTCACTGTGAAGAACTTCCTCCCAATATCCCATTTAAATGTCCCCTCTGTCAGTTTAAACCCATTATTCCTCATCCTGTCATAACAAGACCTTGTGAATAGTCCCTCTCCAGCCTTCCTCTAGGCCCCCTTCAGATACTGGAAGGCATAGCATCATGATTTATTTTTGTTGTAGTAGACCAGTAGCTCACTAGACACTGATGCTGGGCTGTCTTAAATAGTCACAGAATCCTAGAATCGTTTTGATTAGGAGAGATCTTTAAGATCAAGACCAACCATTAACCCAGCACTGCAAGGTCTGTGATCCAGGCAATAAAATTAAATAATTTTGACTAAATAAATTTCACCTGACAAGGTGACTCTGTCCCACATGACATCCTTGTCATCAAATAGAAAAACTCTGACTGGATGGGTGGACAACTCTCTGGATAAGGAATTGGCTGGATGGTTGCACACCGAGAGTGGTGATCAAGGGCACAATGTCCACCTGGAGACCAGTGACAAGTGGTGTCCCTCAGGGGTCAGTGCTGGCACCAGTGCTGTTTAACATCTTTGTCAGTGACATGGACAGAGGAATCAGTGCACCCTCAGCAAGTTTGCAGATGACCCCAAGCTGTGTGGCACAGTCGACTTGCTGGAGGGCAGGGATCCATCCAGAGGGACCTGGACAGGCTGGAGAGGTGTGCACAGGCTGACCTCATGAAATTTAACAAGGCCAAGTGTAAGGTCTGCACCTGGGTGGACACAATCCAAAGCACAGCTCCAGGTTGGGTGGGGAATGGCTGAGAGCAGTCCTGAGGAAAAGGACCTGGGGGTCTGGGGTGACGAAAAACTCAACATGAGGCTGCAGTATGAGTGCAGCCCAGACAGCAACTGTGTGCTGGGCTGCAGCAAGAGCAGCTGTGGCCAGCAGGGCAGGAGAGGGGATTCTGCCCCTTTACTCTGTTCTCCTCAGACCCCACCTGGAGCACTGTGTGCAGGTCTGGAGCCCCCAGCACAAGAAGGACATGGAACTGTTAGAGTGAGTCCAGAGGAGGACCATGAAGATGCTCAGAGGGCTGCAGAAGCTCTGCTATGAGGACAGGCTATGAGTGTTGGGGCTCAGCATCTTGGAGAAGAGAAGGCTTCGAGGAGACCTTATAGTAGCCTTCCAGTATCTGAAGGGAGCCTACAGGAAGGCTGGGGAGGGACTGTTCACAAGGTCTTGTAATGACAGGATGAGAGGGAATGGGTTTAAACTGGCAAAGGGGAGATTTAAATGGGATGTTAGGAGGAATTTCTTTGCAGTGAGGGTGGTGAGACACTGGCAGAGGTTGCCCAGGGAGGTTATGGCTGTTCCCTCCCTGGAGGTGTTGAAGGCCATGCTGGATGAGGCCTTGAGCAACCTGATCTAGTGGGAGGTGTCCCTGCCTGTGGCACAGGGGGGTTGGAACGGGATGATTTTTGAGGTCACTTCCAACCTAAACCATTCTATGATTCTACCTGCTCTTACATTTACATTTCTGTCTAATCCTACTTCTCTTCCTCTTGGATGCTTTCTTCCTGGTTCCCTACAGGTTTTCTCTCTACTGGACACCTTCAGTGGCTATTTAAGCAACCACAATTTCTCCTTCTTCTATGATTCTAGGCAGCCAAACAGTAAAATTCAACCTGCTTATGAAACCCTGACGTAGTAGTGTATCTTGACTTTCCCCTATTACCTCAGCTTTGAATCAAACTGAATTTATTTTTATCACAACTGATAATTCATCCTTATGGGCAAGACCTCGCCGTGCTGCACAGCAGTTGTTTAGTGAGGCATGAGCTATCCTCGGAGCTTGAGTGCCAGATTCCCTAACTTATTTGCTGTGGGAAGTAGGTATATTATCAGGTTTGGCTTCCATATGATTTAATGCAGCAACAGCAGTCTCTGAAGGAGATTCAAATGGCAGACAGGAGTTTCACAGGACCGTTAGCTTTGATTGCCAAACTTTAAAGCGTTTCCCAGACCGACTGATGAAGTAAATAATTGCTTATCCTCTATATTATTACTGCCACCCTGGATCTCTGTGGGGGAACTAAAAGGAAACAGAATTTTCTCGGGGCGAGTTTTATGAAGAGAATTATATTTGTCTAGTGCTTAGCCAGGAAAACTGAATCACTGAACGAACTATTTACTCCTAATCTTTTCTGTTATTGTTCCAAAGCCTATTCCACTCCTTCTTTCCCCACCCCCATTATCTTTCCTCAGGTTTCTTTAGAGAAAATAAAAAATAAAAAAAAACCCCCAAACAAACTACAAACTATTAACCTCCCCCCCCTAAAATTTCAGGAACAAATTTAAAACTATAAAAATGCAATAGACAGCCACAGGAAAGAATTGGTACATGCCCATATTTAAAACTCTCCTTCATAAATTATGGATATTCCTTGCCATGGGAACCAAGAGGAAAAATGTGCTGTGGAGTGTAGCAAAATAACAACATCCTGATTCTGTTCCATGAAAACATCCATTGCCTATTACCTTACAGTTCAAATGAGTGTCCATTGGCATGCCAATGCAACTGGGCATTGAGTCCTGCATAAAAAAATCTCCCTGAGAGCTCATTCTCCCTTAGCAGCCAGGTCAAGAATGGCAACAGACCCAGCCTAGCAGCAGAGATGATTTAAAAGATACATAGAAAGATGCAAAAAAGCATTAAAAAAGAAAGACAAGGCCCAGTGATGATATATCTCAAATGTTCAGGTTTAATACATCACTGTCAACCAGTCAGAATTTATCAAGGCTCATTTTGTAAAGCTTTGCTCTCTTTTTACAATGCTTTCATGGTAAAAAAAAAAATATTTAAAATTGAATTTTTAACTGAAGTCTCTGCAATGACTGAAATGCTTGCACTTACTCTGGCCTTATGGACTCTCATGGCAGAACAGGACAACTGGAAAAAAAAAGCTGCGTTAAAGGGTAGACCTTTTAGTTGTATTTTCAGCTGTTGTTCTGTAGCTAATGTAAAACCTGACACAGGTGTGTAAGCACTGATAAATTTAGGCTCATTCACTGCCTATGAATATGCTGAGAGCTACACTGGGATCAGAAATCCCTTAATGAACCTCAAAGATCATCCAGTTCCAACCCCGCTGTGCCACAGGCAGGGACACCTCCCACTAGAACAGGTTGCTCAAGACCTCATCCAGCCTGGCTTCGAACACCTCCAGTGAGGGAGCAGCCACAACCTCCCTGAGCAACCTCTGCCAGTGTCTCACCACTCTCATGGGAAAGAATTTCCTCTTAACATCTCATTTAAATCTCCTCTCTTCCAGTTTAAACCCATTACTCCTCATCCTGTCATTACAAGACCAAGTAAATAGTCCCTCCCCAGCCTTCCTGTAGGCCCCTTTCAGATACTGGAAGGCTACAATAAGATTTCCTTGAAGCCTTCTCCAGGCTGAAGAGCCCCAACTCTCTCAGCCTGTCCTCATAGCAGAGCTGCTGCAGCCCTCTGAGCATCTCCGTGGCCCTCCTCTGGACTCTCTCCAGCAGTTCCATGTCATTCTTGTGCTGGGGGCTCCAGAACTGCACACAGTACTGCAGGTGGGGTCTGAGGAGAGCAGAGTAAAGGGACAGAATCCCCTCCCTTGCTCTGCTGGCCATGCTGCTCTTAATGCAATTGCTGTGTGGGCTGCACTCACACTGCAGGCTCATATTGAGCTTTTCATCCTCCCAGACCACCAGGTCCTTTTCCTCAGGGCTGCTCTCCAGCCATAATCTTCAATATTAATTCTCTTTTAGGTTTGCATTACTATGTCATTTGATTAACACCACATTTAACTTTGTCTTCAGTAGTCTGGATTGTGTTTGAGAGATAATCAAAGAAGTGCAGTGGTGTCAAGAGAGATGCACAAAAAGCAAGTCCAGAATGGTGTGTACTGCTTTGGAACGCTTGGATTTTAGGAGCTGAAACAGGCTGCTTTACACTCTGATGGATCCAACAGTAGGAAGATTTGATACAGCAGCTCAAGTCCCTTCCAGCTGGTTTTGAGTGGAATAATGCTCTGGCTGAAATTCTGGGGCAAACTTTAGAAGCTGAAAAATTGGCGTGCTGAAGGAAATGCAAACACTGACGGTGCCTGCATGTGCAACTGCTGTGTGCACTAAGTGAGATTTGCAGATTAAGCTGGACAGGCTGAAGTTAGAGATGTACAAAGATAGCTAACAATTTCTGTCGTTTAAATTGAGTATCCCAAATGGAGCAAACACTCCCCTGAGGGAGGGCAGGTAAAGGCTATCAGCATAGAGCATTCATAGAATCATAGAATGGTCTGGGCCAGAACGCACCTCTAGGGGTCATCTAGCCTGCCCCCCCTGCAGTCAGCAGGGACATCCCCACTAGACCAAGTCACCCAAGGCCCCGTCAAGTCTCACCTTGAATATCTCCAAGGGATGGGGCCTCAACCGTCTCCCTGAGCAACCTGTTCCAGTGCTCCACCACCCTCATAGTAAAGAACTTGTTCCTAACATCCAATCTAAATCTGCTCTTCGCAAGCTTGAACATATTGCCCCTCGTCCTTTGTAAACAGCTTCTGTCCCTTCATCCTGTAGCCTCCTTCGGGTACTCGAAGTTTTCTATTTAGGTCCTGCTGGAGCCTCCTCTTCTCCAGACTGAACAACCCCAGCTCTCTCAACCTGTCCTCATAACAGAGGTGCTCCAACCCTCTGATCATTTTTGTGGCCCTCCTCTATACCGACTGAATCAGGTCCATGTCTTTCCTGTAATGAGAGCTCCAGAACTGGAAGCAGTACTCCAGCTGAGGTCTCACCAGAGCAGAGTAAAGTGGCAGAATCACCTCTATGGATCTGCTGGCCACACTTCTTTTGATGCAGCCCAGGAACCCTTCTGGTCTGCAAGCTCACACTGCTCACGTCCAGCTTCTCGTCCACCAGCATCCCCAAGTCTCTTTCCACAGGGCTGCACTCTAACACCTCACCCCCAGCCTGTACTGATAGTGATGATTGCTCCATCCCAGATGCAGGACCAGAACATGGTAGAATCAGAACTAGTCTGAGTCCCCAGGAAGCTAAGACAATCTAAAGAGGCATCTTAGCCTCTTTACTTTCACCTGACATTTTGCATAGTGCAAAACTGAGATTGCACTCAGATATTTTTAGTCAAAACGTGATCCTGTTTTTGTTTCTTCTCTGATCCTCCTGGTCTTAGTGTACTCAATTTACAGGTGAAAACCACTTTTTATTCCAGAACTGCTAGTGCTACAGACACATTACAGAATCACAGAATTCACCAGGTTGGAAAAGTCCACTAGGATCATCAAGCCCAACCTAGAATCATAGAATGGTTTAGGTTGGAAGAGACCTCAAAGATCATCCAATTCCAACCCCCCTGTGCCATAGGCAGGGACACCTCCCACTGGATCAGGTTGCTCAAGACTTCATCCAGCCTGGCCTTGAACACCTCCAGGGAGGGAGCAGCAACAATCTCCCTGGGCAATCTGTGCCAGTGTCTCACCACCCTCACTGTGAAGAACTTCCTTCTAACATCCCGTTCAAATCTCCCCTCTGCCAGTTTGAGACCATTCCCCCTCGTCCTGTCATTACAAGACCTTGTGAACAGTCCCTCCCCAGCCCTCCTGTAGGCCCCTTTCAGATACTGGAAGGTTACTATAAGGTCTCCTCAAAGCCTTCTCTTCTCCAGGCTGCTGAGCCCCAACTCTTTCAGCCTGTCCTCATAGCACAGGTGTTGCAGGCCTCTGATCATCTTTGTGGCCCTCCTCTAATTTATCATCTAACCCTTCTAATTAGCTAACCCATGGCACTAAGTGCCTCATCTGGACTCCTCTTAAACACCTCCAGGGATTGGGACTCCTGGGTGGACCTCCCCAGGCAGCTCATTCCAATGCCAATCACTCTTGCTGTGAAGAACTTCTTCCTAACATCCAGCCTAGACCTGCCATGGTGCAGGTTCAATAGAGACAGGTGTTGTTATTTTAGCCTCTACAAGCCCGTTCTCTTCACACTGCTTCCTAAGTGGAGTGCCACTTGCAATTCAACCACTCCTGGTGGATTTTCGTTATGGGACTGAGGGGAGAAACACACAGCAAAAATTCTGTGTGGTTACCAATCAGCAGTAACTTAGAGAAGCAGATCTATGAAGTGGTGTGCTGGTTTGAACTAATTGGAGGATCTGAATTATAAATTAGACTATAGTCTGAGAGGAAAGCACTGACAATGCTACTTCTCTCAGAGCTTTACTGAGAAAGTAAAAAGATTGATTTAAGTGTTGTAACCCAAATATAGATAAGTCAGACTGCTTCAGACCTCTCTGGGTTGTGGCTGGCTCCTTGTATGGTTCCTTTCTCCCTGCCTTTTGTAGCTGATTCTGAACAATCCACTAACTTCTTTCCTGCTGCTGACCCCCCTGGCTGATCTACCTCTACCTATCTGCTGCATCAACAGATGGTGAGATAAGATTGGGGAAGGGGGGAAGGTGGTAGGGGTGGTTGGTGACCCCTCTTAGGGGTTTTGATCTCTGGGAAGGGTGTGGTGTTTCTGTATTACCTTTTTACTGTAAATATCTGTTATACATTGTAAATGTCTGCTTGTATATTGTGCGTTGCTGTAAACATAAAGCTTCATTCCTTAACTTCCAGCTGATTGAGTCCTAGCCTGGGTTATTTCACAGTGTAGGGGGGCAGGCAACTGCCAAACCAACACAGTCTACTTCTCTAAGTTACTGCTGATTGGTAACCACACAGAACTTTTGCTGTGTGTTTCTCCCATCAGTCTGTAGTGGGTTTAGCAGTTACCTGCCTCCCCCCGCCCCCACCTTTATAAACCCTGGCTAAAATTCAGAAAAAACACTGGAAGTTAATAAATGAAGCTTTATATTTACAACAATGCAAATATACAAGCAAATATTTACAAGATATAACAGATATTTA
>VWZI01022232.1:8490-32007 GCA_013396835.1 Psilopogon haemacephalus
GCCCGACCCGGCGCGGCCGGCGGGGCGGTGGAACCGAGGTGAAGCGGCGGTCTGCGCTTGCCCGCCCGGGCCGGCGCTCCCGCCTCCCCGCCTGCCGGCCCCCGCCTTCACGCCGCCCGCCCCCCTTTTTCTCTTCGCAGGGAGCCGCAGGGCGAGTAGCGCTGCCGTGGCCGGGCCGGCCACCTCCGGGTTCATGAGCCTCCGCCAGCCGGGACTGCTGCCTCCGTCGCCGGGCCCAGCTCCCCTAGCCCTGCTGCCGCTTCCGCCGCTGCTCCGCCTCCCCGCCGTAGGTGAGTTCCGCGGCCGGGGCCGCTGCCACCCGCGCCCCTCAGCGCCGCCCGCGGTCCCCGGCTCCCGTCTGCCGCCCTGGGGCGGGGGGCGGCCGCTGGCTCTCTGCCTTAGCGCCCGCCGGCTTCGATGGGGGGAGGGAGATGGAGGCCGGCTGGGACCGCGCCTGTGCCCTCCCGAGCAGGGGAGCCGTGGGCTGGGGGCTCCCGGAGCCTGCTGAGCCCAGGGTAGCGCCGCGGCTGGCAGCCCTCCCCGGTGACTAACGGAGGAGGCAGGCGCGGGCAGCTGGTAGGAGCGGGTTGGGTCTGGGGCGGGTACCTTCGCCTCGCCTCACCCCGCTCGCAGAGCGCTACCTGTGCCTTGTTTTTGCTCTCCCCGCAGGACGGTCCCGCCGCTCTCCGCTCCGCAGAGCATGGCCGTGACTCTGGAGCAGGCCCGGCGGGTGGGCTACACCTGCCTGAAAGCGCTCCTCAGGTTCGCTTTTATGGTCGCCAATAACCTGGTTGCCATTCCGTCCTACGTCTTGTATTTAATTGCGCTGCAGCCCCTCCGACTGTTGGACAGTAAAAGCTTCTGGTATATCGAGGGAGTGTTATTCAAGTGGCTGTTGGCTATGGTGTCTTCCTGGGGCTGGTGGGCAGGATACACAGGTAAGAATGTCTTACTGATCTAAAATGTATGTCGAACTAAAGATGTGTTAACACACAGATGTTTTGACCTGGAGACAGCTAGGGAAATACCTAAATATAGTGGACATGTGGGATGCTTTCTTTTCAGGTTTCTTATACAGATGTGTTTCTGGTCTGAGATGCTGGATGTACTGAAATGTGCTTTTTTTCAGAATTTTGCAAACAGACTCATGTTGAATACATTTTTTTCAGTTGGTATTTTGCCTTAGCATAATGGTAAATACTGTTTCTTTTTCCGTGCACTGCCATCGTTTTGTTTTAGTGCTCTATGGAAAAGGTACATTGCTCAAGAGAGAATTTGTTTGTGCTGTGTGTGTAGCTGATGGAGCCAGGTTTTTCTTTTATTAAATCTTGCATCTCTAAGTCATCTCCACTTAAAGGCTCAGGACACGAGACTGAAGTTTGACACAAAGCCATATCAGAAGAGTAGGTCTTCTATTCCTTGCAACAGCAACTGTCTATTCTGCTGCTTCAGAATGGAAGGAGACAGAGAACCTCTTCCATGCCAGTAGTGACACACAGCATTTCTTGTCTGTATGGCTTTTCATGAATTGTTGGCAGAGCTAATTACAGAATCTGTAGGGGGTTTCCCCTCTGCATGCTTGCTTTGCACTTGTTACTGAACTTATTTTTGCTTCTTAGCGTTCATATGTTCCTCAAGGTGATGACCTGAACTGAAATACAGAGGAAGGTCTTAGTCTTGTCTGCAAATGCACCGATTTTCCTGGTGCACTTTGCAAGAAACAGACCATCGATTCTTTGTCTGTGCTTAGACCTTGAAAAGGGGAGTAACTGAATTAGCTCTGTGCAAAATACAGTCCTCCTAAAATTCTTTCTCTCTCTTCTGCCCAGGCTGCATCGACAGGTCTTATCCATGTAAACAAGGGGAAAAAGAAAAAAAGGAATGGCAATACACAGTTCTGGAGTCTGATCAGACTCCCAGTTAGTCAGACAGTGTTGACCCAGATGGAGTGCTCTTTTTATTAGGCTGCAAGAGCTGAAGCCTCTCTGATAATGTGCATTTTGGTACCCTGTCCTGTGCCTTTCCAAGAGCCTGAAAGTTTCTGTGGATACTCTAGGTGAGCTTCCAGTTCTTCTCCAGGAGATAGTGGCAGCAGCAAGCTAGGTTCTGTTGGGCTAGAACTGTTGCAACATTGCACTGCTTAAAAATTGCCTTGCCTGGTACAGCTCAAGCTTTTCCAGATATGCTGTTTTGGAAATCTTTCTTTTATATTTGCTTATGGAAAGAAGTCCACATAGTGTTTGCAGTGGCCAAGTGTATTTTCAGGAGCCTGCTTTTATAGCTTTAAGCACAAAGGCCTTCCAGAAGGATGAATTGACTTTCAAGTTGTCATCTGTATTGTTAATTGGAAATGGGAAAGTTTATGGGCATAATGGTAATGTTGAGGTCATAAAACCTATGATCCTGGGGATTTGCTGTGTGTATTGAATGTGCTAGTTAAAATTCAAGCCCCTGTCCCGTGGCAATGTGGTCGTCGATTTTTGAAAGCACTTTCCTTGGGGTAGTCTGACTGCTGCCTGCAGAACTGTGTGGTTTCTTTTGCCTCTTGCTTGGGAAATGGTCTTAGCATGATCTGCATATCCCGGAGCCTTCCTTGGAGCATCTGTGGGTTGGTGTTGCTGATGTACCTTGACAATTTGAAATCCTTTGTTTTGCAGTCTCAAAGTGTCTTAGTGTGTTTGTTTGAAGTATCACTTACAAACACCTACACAGAAGTGTTTTCTGGGATGGTGTGTGGCTAAGGAGGCCTCCTTTCTTTCTGCTTTTCGCTATAAAGCATGGCATTGGCTTTGGGGAGGACTTTGAGTAAATGCTTGTTCTGGTCTCCATTATTTTAAAATTTTCTATATGAAAACATGTACAGGTATAAATAGCTCATTTCTTTGTCCACTCTTTCTTTATGCTCCTTGTTGCTCATTACCCCTGCAGAATAAACCTGGAAAACATCTATTTCTCTAGCTTCAGTCTGCATAGAGCCATTTATATGTGTTTCCAGATTGATAAATTCACAAAAGACTGTTGCTAGGTCCCCTCTTTTTATAGACTGAAACATAACTAAAACAGATTAGAAATACTGCTTTGTTAGAGCCGGTGCCTAAGACTTGCAGTGGTGCATCTGAAAGAGACATTGCTCTTGATTTCTTCTGCTTTCAGTTCCAAAAACTAAGTCAAACAGAGGGTCTGCAAAAGCAAATGCAAGATGATGGGCGTGGATGCATTGGTTGAGAAGATGAAGGATTTTTCCTTTTCTTCTGAGCAGCAGAGGAGTTAGTGAGGGTTTTTTAGTTACTTTTTGGTTTGTTTGCTCTCCTGGATAAGAGAAAAAGTAACCAGGTAAAAAAAGTGTACTTGTTTTTAATTGGAGGTGGTGTTCTGCTTCAGCTCTCTCCACCTGTATTTTGTTTTTTTAACTTATTTATCTTTTTTCCCTGCTGAGCTTGGGTCACCTATTGGGTGAGAAGTGACAAAGCCACTTGTAATTAGGGACATAAAACTCAGCCTGCAAAGTAGATTCAGGGCAGGCTTTTTTCCCCCTCCCCCTTGTAAGTTTGTATGTACTACGTAGGAGAGAGCTCAACACCAAACGAAGAAAATATGGTGAGTGCTAGATTTTCCTTCTGGGCTGTTACATAACTCTTGGTATATTTTACTGAATAAAGCTGGGAGAACAGAAGAAAACTCTGAACTAGGTCTGCCCTTCTCCTCCACACCCCCACATAAACCTGTGTTCTCATGCTAGAGGATTTGTCACCAAAACTACATGATCTCTGCCTGTATCAGCAATTCTAAGCTGTGCTGTTTGATAACCATAGGTGTTTGTGTTTGCAGATGCACTTGAAGTTAGACAGAGAAGATAGCCTGTGACTGGACAAGGGAAATAAAGGCAGGAACAGGAAAAGAAATTGTAAAGGTCACTCTCATTTTTTCCTAATCTTTTTTGTTCTTATGATGTGAATATGAGAGAGAGCTTGGGGATAATTGGTTGCCTTTGATTTTTAAAGGGCAGAGAAGGATAAATATCTGCGTTGTTCTCTTGAGCTCTGTAGTATTTCTTACGAAGAGGGAAACTGAGCATCTTTTCATGAAGAACATGCAGATAGTCTGGCAGTGTTATTTTACTTCTATATACTTTCTGAAAGGCCTTTTTATAACTTCTGAGCCTGTTTTCCTTTTTTAAAGGCTTTTTGTATAAATGTATTGCTGTTGTTGTAGGAGCTGTTCAGTTAGGACCCTCGGAAGCTGCGTGTTGGTGTGATCTGAAAGGCACCTTTGAATAACACCTCCGAGTATTTTCCTTCGTTTGTTGGAAGATGCATTCTGAAAAAAAAGCCACCTGGAGGGTGCTTGGTACTTTGTTGGCAAATACTTTTCTCTCCCCACGCTGTAATTTGTCATTTAATGTAAGTAGTGCAGTAAGATGTAACGGGAGGGAGACAGAGCTCATCTGCGATGGTGAATTTCCGATGGTCTGCTCGCCTACAAAACTAGTTTTAAAGCAACAGTCTTCTGTATTTGAACTTCCTTGGGCAAGTTCAATATCCCTGTATCTAATCAAATAGCTAAAAATAGGGTTGCTAGAGAAAAGCTTGCTTTGCTTAAATGCACTTAGGCAAACTGTTTTGTTGTCTTTCCCTGCTGGCTACGTGCAGAAGTTGGCATTAGCCCACGGTAGTGTTGTTGCCATGTTGCAATCACAGGTCAGATGGCAGAGGAGTTGGTTAGCAGTGCAGTCTCCACACGCTGCTGATGCTAATCTGGTGTTTCACCCTGCTCCACACAGCTTGGTCCCACTCGTGGAGGGTGGTGATGTGTGCTCAGCCTGTACCTCCGGCTGGGGACAGGGAGGAGCTGGTGGAGAATGAGTCCCTCTGTCCACAACAGTCAGTGCTTCCCTGCCTGTCAGAGCAGCGGAAGGGAGAGGTGTTGCATGTGGTCAGCAGGCTTGTATGTATCTTGGATAGGTGTTTGCTTGAGAGTTGTGCTTGGAGTATTTCATGCTCCAGAAGTGGAGTGGACAACTTGACAAAACCTTCTGTTTCATCCTGTTGCCAACACACAGAGTCTTGCAATAATGTTGAACAGAATGATGGAGTGTGGGCTGGTAAAAGGAAGAGTAGTACACCTCTGTTACCACACACACAAAAGTCTTAGTGGGGTGAGTACACTTACTGTTAGAACAATGCAGTGCTTAATAAAAAGTGAACCAATTCTGTGGTATTGTCTGTTACTGTTTTGTGTCTGCTAGGAAGGTGACATTTAAGCAGTGCCCATAAGAACATTCTGGTTTTGTCGAGTGAGGAAATCTTCCCTTTCTTCATCTCGTTTCCTTAACTCAAAATTTTCTTTGTTTCCATTTCTGCAGTCAACAACCTCAACTTCTCAAGTCTTCTAAGGATGTGAGCATTTTTATCTTCTAGAACTGTCAAAGATAACAGGTGGAGTTGCTGTGACAACATGTGAGAACAGCTTGCTCTGTCTGTGCTCCTCATGACAAGTTGGTCACTCTCCTCAGGCAGGAAGTGCAGCAGATGCTGGAGAGCAACAGATGAGATAGACTAATTTTTTTTTGTCCCAGATAAGGGAGGAGATGTTATTTCAAGAGACATATCTATGCCTCTAACCCTACTATTGTTTTTCAACCTCATCTGTTCTTACAGTGTGATTTTTTTAAACTGACTTGTTTTGGGTTTGGACTGGACAGGGAGGGACGTGGGGGAAACGACTCAGTTTTGAGACCAGGTGGTGTGTGAAATGGAGAAACAAAATTGTTCTTGTTTTGTGTTTTCTCTGAAGGTGTGAAAGTACCTGATAGGACTTAGTAGATTTGAATAGCAACATACCACATGAACTTCTAGTTCATGCTGGGGCTGTGTCTTGAGGTCTCCGATGTGTGCAGTTCTGGAGCCCCCAGCACAAGAAGGATGTGGAACTGCTGGAGAGAATCCAGAGGAGGGCCACAAAGATGATCGGAGGGCTGCAGCAGCTCTGCTATGAGGACAGGCTGAAGGAGTTGGGACTTTTCAGCCTGGAGAAGAGAAGGTTGCCAGGAGACCTTAGAGCAACCTTCCAGTATCTGAAGGGGGCTACAGGAGAGCTGGGGAGGGACTGTTCACAAGGTCTTGTAATGACAGGACGAGGGGGAATGGGTTTGAACTGGCAGAGAGGAGACTGAAACAGGATGTTAGGAGAAAGTTCTTCACAGTGAGGATGGCGAGACACTGGCACAGGTTGCCCAGGGAGGTTGTGGCTGTTCCCTTGCTGGAAGTGTTCAAGGCCAGGCTGGATGAGACCTTGAGTGTCCTGATCTAGTGGGAGGTGTCCCTGCCTATGGCACAGGGGGGTTGGAACTGGCTGAGCTTTGAGGTCTCTTCCAACCTAAACCATTCTATGATTCGATGTGTAGGTTAAACTGAGATCAAACAGAGATTTATTTTGCTGTTTGTAAGAGGGAGTTTGTGTGTAGTTTGTGAGCTGTCTTGATAAGAAGAGGTCAGCGTTGAATGAGTTAGGGACCTTGGAACTGTTTCTACTGTAGCCTGAAAGCAAAGGATCATTGTGCCTTTGCGTAAGAGGAGTTAAGCAGTACTGTGAACTCAGTGTCAGCTTCTTTGTGCAAGTGATGTGCCTGCAAAGAGTACTGTACAGTGACCCTTGTCCTGTTTTAATGATACATAAAACCACAGCAGGAAATTGCTCTCTCTCCTTTTTGGAACGTGAGTTTCAGCCTTCACCATCCTTCTTCGTAGCTCATCTAGTGTCAGCAATATGTCAAAAGCAATAAGGATTATATTTAATTTTCCTGTTGTAACATTTAACTTTAAAGGATCATTTTAAAAAAGATTAGGTATTGAAATGCTCTGTGAATTTTATTTTAAAAAGGAGGTTGTAGCCAGGTGGGGTTGGGCACTTCTCCTAGGCAATCAATGGCAGAACAAGAGGATGCAGTCTCAAGCTGTGCCAGGGCAGGTTTTAGGCTGGACTTCAGGAAGAAGTTCTTCACAGAGTGATTTGCCATTGGAATTGGCTGCCCGTGGAGGTGGAGGAGTTACCATCCCTGGAGGTGTTTAAAAGGAGACTGGATGAGGCATTTAGTACCATGGATTAATTAATGAGAAGGTGCTAGGTGATTTTGAAGGTCTTCTCTAACCTGGTGAATTCTGTGATACTGCCTTCTGGCACAAAACAAGAGTAAAGCCATGCAGATTGTGGTGGTGGTGGTATGGGGTTTATTTTGGTTCGTTTGTTATTTGCTAATGATGTTTTTATTACTTGTTACTACAGAAGTGGTTTTGTTTTTTTTTTTTTTTTAATCTTTTAGAGTGGATTAGTGTCTGCTCCTATTTCAGCTACTCTGGATAATACAAAAACTGTTTCGAGCATATCACCTTTGCCTACAGGTAGTAAAGATGAAATTATTGAGGAATGCCTATGCAGAAAGGTTTTAGGATGTGTTTTCATCCCTCCTAATTCTTCTGTGCCCTTTTTTTAGTGTATAAATTCAGACTAGCCATCTTTCTTCTCCCTTTGTTGCTGGTTGAGTGCCTGAACAGATGTGACTAAGAATACCTGAGTGATGTGTCTCTGTTCTCTATATCCTTTCTTCTCTTTTTTCTTGCTGGTAAGCTTCTAGGAGCCACATGAATTACTTGCAGGAAGACTTTTGCCAGCTCTAATTTGCAGAAGCAAAATCTTTGGGAGTGAAATTCTTTGTCCACAAGTTCTTTATGGAGTGCATGAGGGAGGAGATATTGTCCACTTTGGTGGCATGATCACATCTCTGTTGGAATATGCCAGAGATGATGCTTTTATGTCAGAGCTGCTATTTCTCACGCTCATTTAATGTAACTGTTCTAAAGCATAGAAATTTTAGAGCTTTTCTTGAAAACTGGAGACAAAAAAAGTTGTTTAATTTGCATTTGCTATATATATATTTTTTTTTTCTTCTTTTCCTGGGAAATTAGTTTTACAGAATGATGCCCCAATAGATTAACAGAATGTATCACTTTATTGGGTGTGTGTGAGGGGCAGAGAGGTCTTGCCAAAGGTTAGTTGGCAAGGTTTTAAGCCACCAAAGACAGGATCTTAAAAATGGAAGAGTTGTGCAACCTTAATTAGGCAGGGTAGCTTATGGAATATAAGCTTAGTGGTGTAACTTTCCAGTGTGAACTGGTTCAAAATATAGCTCCAAGACATGTAATCTGCTTGCATTTATTAGAGTGGAATATGGACTTCAGTGCTTAAGATGACATGTCAGAAGTGGGGTGGTGTAGGCATGTAATGGCACTGTTGGTGCAGTCACCACAGTTGAGCTCACAGAATGTTATGGGTTGGAAGGGACCCAAGGAGATCTTCGAGCCCAACTCCCCCCTGCCAGAGCAGGACCAGACAATCTAGCTCAGGGCACACAGCAACACATCCAGACAGAGTCTGGAAAGGCTCCAGACAAGGAGACTCCACAACCTCTCTGGGCAGCCTGTGCCACTGCTCTGGGACCCACACAGTCAAAAATTTGCCTCTTGTGTTGAGCTGCAACCTCCTGTGCTGCAGCTTCCATCCATTGCTCCTTGGCCTATGGCAGGGAGCAGTGAGCAGAGCCTGTCCCCCACCTCCTGACCCCCAGCCTTCAGATATTTATAAGCCCTGATTCAGTCCACTCTCAGGCTTCTCTTCTGCAGCCTAAGCAGCCCCAGGTCCCTCAGCCTCTCCTCCCCAGGCAGTGCTGCAGTCCCCTCAGCATCCTCACAGCCCTCCCCTGGACCCTCTCCAGCAGATCCCTGTCCCTCTGCAACTGGGGAGCCCCAAACTGAAGGCAGTATTCAACATGATCCTATTCCAATCTTTTTATATGCAGTTATTGAAATAATCAATAAGCCTAAAAATGTTGTGTGACACCAGTGAGAGCTTCTGCATCTGAGGCCTGGTGCAGGTGGGTGTGCTTTTTTGGGGTGGACGTGGTGTTTGGAGGTGGGGTTCCCCCTTCCCTACAACCATTTCAAATGGAGTGCCACTGCAGAAGGCTGTTCCCAACCTTTCATGCTCTTCTTACCTCTGCTGCTTTGGTCTTACTGGCCAATTTTTTTAATTTATTTTTTTTTTTCTGCTGTGTGACTTAAAAAAAAAAAACCCATAGTTTCTAACTCAGTTTGTTTTGTGGGTGTATTGAAAGAAGGTGGTGACTATAAGTAGCAGAGGGAAAGAGGAAGGAACTACGTCTTTTGGAGATGGTACCAGCTTTAAGGTATTTGTTGAACTGCTGCTTATGACCTCAGTACCAGAGAGCAGTCTGATAGATGCTGTAGTGTGTGAAAAAACTGGCAGAGGGGAGATTTAAAACGGATGTTAGGAAGAAGTTCTTCACAGTGAGGGTGGTGAGACACTGGCACAGGTTGCCCAGGGAGGTTGTGGCTGCTCCCTCCCTGGATGTGTTCAAGGCCAGGCTGGATGAGGTCTTGAGCATCCTGATCTAGTGGGAGGTGTCCCTGCCTATGGCACAGGGGGGTTGGAACTGGCTGAGCTTTGAGGTCTCTTCCAACCTAAACCAATCTATGATTCTATGAAAATGTCACGGAGTTAGACTTCTCCATCTTTTAAATTATTTTATTAAGTCGTTAGTGTTGTTTAGACTGGAGAAGGGCCTTCTGCAAAGTTCTCCTAGAGAGCAAAACTAAGCATAAGGTGGGGTGGTGGTTCAGCAGTTCCCTGCCTCCCCCCACTTTGAAATAACCCAGGCTAGACTCAGAGGGCTGGAAGTTAATAAATGAAGCTTTATATTTACAGCTATGCACAATATACAAGCAGATATTGACAAGGTATAACAGATATTTACAGATAGATACAATGAAAAGGTAATACAGAAACACCACAGCCCTCCCAGAGACCAAAATCCCCAAGAGGGGTAACCAACCACCCCCTACCACCTTTCCCCCCTTCCCCAATCTTATCTCACCATCTGTTGATGCTGCAGATAGGTGGAGGTAGATGGGCCAGGGAGGATTAGCAGCAGGAAAGAAGTTAGTGGAATTGTTGAGAATTAGCTATAAAGGCAGAGACAAAGGAACCATGCAAGAGTTCCAACCCCCCTGTGCCATAGGCAGGGACACCTCCCACTAGATCAGGTTGCTCAAGACCTCATCCAGCCTGGCCTTGAACACCTTTAGCCAGGGAGCAGCCACGACCTCCCTGGGCAACCTGTGCCAGTGTCACCACCCTAACTCTGAAGAACTTTCTCCTAACATCCCGTTCAAATCTCCCCTCTGCCAGTTTGAACCCATTCCCCCTTGTCCTGTCATTACAAGCCCTTGTGAACAGTCCCTCCCCAGCCTTCCTGTAGCCCCCTTCAGGTACTGGAAGGTTACTGTGAGGTCTCCTGGCAGCCTTCTCTTCTCCAGGCTGCACAGCTCCAACTCTCTCAGCCTGTCCTCATAGCAGAGCTGCTGCAGCCCTCTGATCATCTTCATGACCCTCCTCTGGACTCTCTCCAGCACAAGAGAAATTTTAGAGTCATTGGAAGGTAGAAAATAAAACTCTTTTAATGAGACAGTAGTGTTTGGAGGTTGTCTTCCTTTGTTGTTGGGTTTGGTTTTTTTTCCCTTCTTAAATGCTTCCATTACCACCTTTCCCAAATGTTTACCTTACAGGATAGTGTTGCTTCTTTTGAGTAAGGCAACATAAACTGAAGACTTACAGTTTTGAAATGTTACAGATCTTAAAGGTAAGGAATTGTGCCTGTTTAAGGAGTCTGCTTGTTTGAACTAGCTTGGAGAGTCACCTCAGTTTTGTAACTTAAGTAAAGGGGGACAGAAAAGATTAATAGCCTTATTACTGCTGCTCATTTAGAGCTAAAAATAGAAATGGTGTTCCAAGAGCAAGGGGAAGTGCTGCTTCTATTTGGGAAGATGTGTTCTGGAAAGTTGAATCATTAGGAGGACAGAATGAGTGCTTGTGGATGGGGGGGTTTGTGGCTAAAGGGTAGGATAGAGTAGGGTAGGATAGGATAGAATAAGCCAGGCTGGAAGAGACCTCCAAGCTCATGCAATCCAACCTATCCCCCAGCCCTAGCCGATGGCACTCAGTGCCCATCCAGGCTTTGCTTCAACACCTCCAGGGATGGGGACTCCACCACCTCCCTGGGCAGCCCATTCCAATGCCAATCACTCTCTCTGCCAACAACTTCCTCCTAACATCCAGCCTGAACCTGCCCTGCCACAGCTTGAGGCTGTGTCCCCTCCTTCTGTCCCTGGGTGCCTGGCAGCAGAGCCCAACCCCAGCTGGCTACAACCTCCCTTCAGGGAGCTGCAGAGAGCAATGAGCTCTGCCCTGAGCCTCCTCTTCTCCAGGCTGCACACTCCCAGCTCCCTCATGTGAGGGTTTGGTTGTGGGGTTGTTTTTTTTTTTTCATTTGTTTCCTTTTGTTTAGTGTAATTTGTTTTCTGATATCTCAAAAGTTGAAAAGCTTATGCAGTTCATGTGAAAGTCTGTAGTGTCTGTGGGCTTTCTTTTCCTTTTCAGAACAGGAAAATGAAGAGTCCATGTTTTTGATTACTTTAAGCATCAGTTATAGAATCATAGAATGGTTTAGGTTGGATGAGACCTCAAAGATTATCCAGTCCCAACCCCCCTGTGCCATAGGCAGGGACATCTCCCACTAGATCAGGACGTTCAAGGCCAGGTTGGATGAGGCTTTGAGCACCTCCAGGGAGGTTGTGGAGGACAGAAGCACCCAATGTGATCTTTGATCACACTGGGTGCTTCTGTGCTCCACAACCTCCCTGGGCAACCTGTACCAGTGTCTCACCACCCTCACTGTGAAGAACTTTCTCCTAACATCCCATTTAAATCTCCCCTCTGCCAGTTTGAACCCATTCAGCACCATTTTAATGTGATTTAGTGTCTTGGGTGTTTTTTTATTATCTATGTAGATAAATGTGACTGTTCTTTAAGCATAGTTTGCTGATGGGAATAAGTTACTTGTTTTACAGCTATTCTTTCTCTTTCTTCTCCCACATTTCTTACTTGCTTCCTTGCAAATCTGCCTGTGATTGACCAGATGGTTCAGATTTCAGACGTGATGGTGTTCTCGTGAGCTCTGTGAAAACTGGCTGAGAAGAGGAAAGAAAGAGACCCAAATTAGTGCCTTTAGCTGAGGGGTAGCATGGGCAGATTTGGCCCTCTTATGTCATTTGACAGCTGCTGCATCAGGAGTTTTGGGTTTGGCACAGCACCAGTGCATCTTGTCCAGCCCATTGAGGATGAGAAGAATTGTAGAATGGTTTAAGTTGGAAGAGAGCTCAGAGATCATCCAGTTCCAACCCCCCTGTGCCATAGGCAGGGACATCTCCCACTAGATCAGGATGCTCAAGACCTCATCCAGCCTGGCCTTGAACACCTCCAGGGAGGGAACAGCCACAACCTCCCTGGGCAACCTGTGCCAGTGACTTTGTTGCTTTTTCTGCTTCTGGAGTGATGTATTAATCTGGCAGTGGCAGGTAGTGTATGGAGGATTGCCCTTTCCTGCAAATGTTTAATCCACCTTGCTTATCATAGGCTTGTGGATCAAAAGACACATTGATAGGCTTAATATTGATGAAAAGGAAAAGGTGGTAAAGGGACTTAAAGTCTTGTGTTTTTAAGACTTTCTGGTCTCTACATGAGACAGAAATTGGTGTAGAGTCCTAAAAGTCGGACTGAAAGGGCATCAACCTGGGTGAAGCTTTCAAGAAAGGATGATGATGCTCAGATTACTGTAGGCAGTGCATAACCAAAGAGAGAGCTGGGTTTGGATTTGATCCAGGGACATGTACATCCTTGAGGTGTATTTGTGTGTATTTGGGAAGACCTGGGGGAGAGCAACAGTGTGGGTGTAAGCAGCATGAGGAAGGTGGAGAAGCACACACAAAAGATTACGTTAGAAAGGTGTCCCCTTGAGTTTTGCTCCTGCACTTGGTCTCTTTTAGATGGCCTGACAAGATGCCAGCTCTAGGAACTGCCATTAGCTGCTTCTGGAGTGATTTATTAATCTGGCAGTGGCAGGTAGTGTATGGAGCATTGCCCATTCCTGCAACTGATGCTGAATCCACCTTGCTTATCATAGCCTTGTGGATCAAAAGACACATTGATAGTCTTAATATTGATGAAAAGGAAAAGGTGGTAAAGGGACTTAAAGTCTTGTGTTTTTAAGACTTTCTGGTCTCTACATGAGACAGAAATTGGTGTAGAGTCCTAAAAGTCGGAGTGAAACTTTGAAGAAAGAAGGATGATGCTCAGGTCACTGTAGGCAGTGCACAACCAAAGAGAGAGCTGGGTTTGGATTTGATCCAGGGACATGTACATCCTTGAGGTGTATTTGTGTGTATTTGGGAAGACCTGGGGGAGAGCAACAGTGTGGGTGTAAGCAGCATGAGGAAGGTGGAGAAGCACACACAAAAGATTACGTTAGAAAGGTGTCCCCTTGAGTTTTGCTCCTGCACCTGGTCTCTTTTAGATGGCCTGACAAGATGCCAGCTCTGGTGACTGCCATCTTCCTTGCCAAATGCATCCTTTCATATCCATTTTGATTCCTGGTTCTTGTCTCTCTAATAAAACTCAGTTGTTGTTCCTCCTAGCAACA
This sequence comes from Psilopogon haemacephalus, assembly GCA_013396835.1. Classification (NCBI taxonomy): domain Eukaryota; kingdom Metazoa; phylum Chordata; class Aves; order Piciformes; family Megalaimidae; genus Psilopogon; species Psilopogon haemacephalus. The sequence continues at coordinate 22,097 of VWZI01022232.1, forward strand.
GCTTTGCATGGAAATGGATATAATTGGAGACTCTGTATAGGCTGACATGGCATGAAAGAGCTATGAAGTTCAGTTTGGGTTTTAAAAAATCCTTTCAGATGGAGGCAGAATTGATGAAAATGTTCAGTTCCTTGCGTGCAGTGGATTTTGTGGAAACATTAATTTTACTTTTTTTATTAGATACTCCTTTGTCATCAAACTTAATACTTTGGTCTTTTGGCCTAGTAATGTAGGCAGGGAATGTGACAACAGCAAGGCCTTTGCCCAGGTGATTCTATTGTCTTGAATATGTTTGAAGGTTGTTTGATGCTTATCTTGGGCTTCTGGAGCCTGGCAAGGAGCATCTTGGCCTTCTGGAGCCCAACAAGGAGCTATCAGGCAGTGACAGGACGAGGGGGAATGGAGCAAAGCTGGAGGTGGGGAGATTGAGGCTGGAGGTGAGGAGGAAGTTGCTGAGCATGAGAGTGGTGAGAGGCTGGAATGGGTTGCCCCTGCAGGGAGGTGTTTGGGGCCAGATCCCTGGAGGTGTTTTTGGCCAGGCTGGCAGAGGCTGTGGGCAGCCTGCTCTAGGGTAGGGTGTCCCTGGGCATGGCAGGGGGGTTGGGACTGGCTGATCCTTGTGCTCCCTTCCAACCCTCACTCATTCTAGGATTCTATGATCTTGGGCTTCTGGAGCCTGATGAGAGTTTTGTGAGCTGGACAAGCACTTTTCTCACTCTGAAACAGATGAAGGACAACATACTGAAATGTTTTCCCTCCCCTTTGTTGCTTACATTCTGTGTGAATGTTTCAACAGCCAATTAGACTTTAGAAAGCTAAAATGTAGAGCTGGGGGTCTGGGTGTATGAGAAGCTCCAGATGAGGCTGCAGTGTGAGTGCAGCCCAGACAGCAGCTGTGTGCTGGGCTGCAGCAAGAGCAGCTGTGGGCAGCAGGGCAAGGGAGGGGATTGTGCCCCTTGGCTCTGCTCTCCTCAAACCCCACCTGCAGCACTGTCTGCAGCTCTGGATTCTGTGATTCTGTGATTCTGTGATTTCATATAACCACAAGTGGTGGTAGCATGCACTGTCACTGTAGAGAGGCTGAGGGTTATTTGGGTGGCTGCTGTCATGAAGCAGGTGGCCTGCTCTTTCCTTCTCCAGATCCATCACTACCCCTTCCCAATACTTTGCAAAACCAGGGTAGTAAATCAGAATATGTTGTTGCTCACAGGTCTCTTCCAACTTGGCTGGTTCTATTCTATTCTATTCACTGGGTTTGGTTTGATGCAGGATTTCTTGGACCAAGGTATAGAGGATTTCACTAGCTAGGGAGAACTGCATATTTGAAGTGTGTTGACCAAAAGCTCATCAATGTATGGGAGTGCTAGGTTTTGGTAGCCTAAATCAATTTATTTTTTGTCTAATTTTCTTTTGCATGAATAAAGAGTTACTTGTAACCTAGAATCAGTCAGGGTTGGAAGGGACCAAAAGGATCAGCGAGTTCCAACCCCCCTGCCATGCCCATAGAATCACAGAATCAAAGTATCATAAAATCAAAGAATTGTAGAATCAAAGAATCAAAGTGTCATAGAATCATAGAATCGAAGTGTCATAGAATCATAGAATATAGAATCATAAAATCAATGAATCAAAGTATCATAGAATCAATGAATAAAAGTATCATAGAGTCATAGAATCAAAGAGTCAAAGTATCATAGAATCATAGTATCAAAGAATCCTAGAATGAGTGAGGGTTGGAAGGGAGCACAAGGATCAGGCAGTCCCAACCCCCCTGCCATGCCCAGGGACACCCTACCCTAGAGCAGGCTGCCCACAGCCTCTGCCAGCCTGGCCAAAAACACCTCCTGGCATCTGGCCCCAAACACCTCCCTCTGCCAGTTTAAACCCATTCTTCCTCGCCTTGTCATTACTAGACCTTATCAACAGTTCCNGGAAGTGAAAAAACCAGGAGAAAAATCTTCAATTACTGTTATTGCAGCAGCATATTTCAAAATTGGGACCTGGTGCATTGACTATTAGTATGTGCAGTGAGGATGGAGGGTGGGTGTTGGCATCAGCCGTTTGGGATGGTTGAGGAAAGGTTTGTATCAAGTCTGACCATTTCATGTCAGTAAAAAGTGCTGCTGAAACTGCCAGCAAGACTGTCAGCCACCAATCCAAGGTATTTTTTGCAGTTGTCAGCAGGTGTAAGAGGATTATTTGTTTTGTAATAGGAACAGATGCTAGACAGCTACACTTTTTTTTTTTTTTTTTTTTAATTAGGAACAGTAAACTTTCTGCTGCTGCTCTGAGGTCTGTCAGCTAGAATAATCTAATGAGAGAAGCTATTTTTTTTCCTGCCAATTAACTTTGTTTGTGATAGCAGAGAGTGCCATTAAAGGCATGGCCTCTGATTTTCTGATGAAGGTCTCCTGCCTGCTGCCAACCTGAAATGTGGAGACTTAATTCTTAAGAGTCACTGAACTGGAGGAGGATAACCTGGGGTAAATTTAAATACAGTGAGATCCTTTAGCTTGAATCGTTTGCTGTGTTGTGCTGGCAAAAGTAGTAGCTCAATTTTCCATATGCAATTATTGTCATACACTTTCAAGCATGCTTCTGTAACTTACTGTGGCCCTGTTGTTCCAATAATGGGAATAATGGCATAAACATTAAACTGACTATAGCAATTTGCTGTTATGGAATCATAGAATCAGTCAGGGTTGGAAGGGACCACAAGGATCAGGCAGTCCCAACCCCCCTGCCATGCCCAGGGTCACCCTACCCTAGATCAGGCTGCCCACAGCCTCTGCCAGCCTGGCCAAAAACACCTCCAGGGATCTGGCCCCAGACACCTCCCTGCAGGGGCAACCCATTCCAGCCTCTCACCACTCTCATGCTCAACAACTTCCTCCTCACCTCCAGCCTCAATCTCCCCACCTCCAGCTTTGCTCCATTCTCCCTAGTCCTGGCACTCCCTCACAGCCTAAAAAGTCCCTCCCCAGCTTTTTTGTAGCCCCCTTCAGATCCTGGAAGGCCACCAGAAGGTCCCCTGGGAGCCTCCTCTTCTGCAGCCTGCACAGCCCCAACTCTTTCAGTCTGTCCTCATAGGAGAGATGCTGCAGCCCTCTGAGAATCTTCGTGGCTCTTCTCTGGACACCTCCAGCATGTCCACATCTCTCTTGCAATAGTAATGTTATGCTCATCTGTATCAATAACTTCTAATTTTTTTTAATGATTGGATTATTTTGATTAGATACATGGGAACTGAACATCCTTTTCCCCCTAATGTCCACCTGGAGACCAGTGCCAAGTGGCTCCCTCAGGGGTCAGTGCTGGCACCAGTGCTGTGCAACATCTTTGTCAGTGCCATGGGCAGAGGAATCAGAGCAGCCTCAGCAAGTGTGCAGCTGGCACCAAGCTGTGTGGCACAGGAGACTTGCTAGAGGGCAGGGATCCATCCAGAGGGACCTGCACAGGCTGCAGAGCTGTGCCCAGGCCAACCTCATGAAATTCAACAAGGCCAAGTGCAAGGTCCTGCACCTGGGTGGGTGCAATCCCAAGCACAGCTGCAGGCTGGGTGGGGAATGGCTGAGAGCAGCCCTGAGGAACAGGACCTGGGGGTCTGGGCTGGTGCAAAGCTGAAGATGAGGCTGCAGTGTGAGTGCAGCCCAGACAGCAACTGTGTGCTGGGCTGCAGCAAGAGCAGCTGTGGGCAGCAGGGCAAGGGAGGGGATTGTGCCCCTTGGCTCTGCTCTCCTCACACCCCACCTGCAGCACTGTCTGCAGCTCTGCAGCCCCCAGCACAAGCAGCACATGCAAGTGGTGGAGCCAGTGCAGAGGAGGCCACCAAGATGCAGCTGAGAGGGCTGCAGCAGCTCTGCTGTGAGGACAGGCTGAGAGAATTGGGGCTCTGCAGCCTGGAGAAGAGAAGGCTGCCAGGAGACCTTGGAGTGGCCTTCCAGGATCTGAAGGGAGCTGCAGTAGGGCTGAGGAGAGACTATTGACAAGGTCTGGCAGTGTCAGGAGGAGGAGGAGGAATGGGTTTGAAGTGACAGAGGGGAAATTGAAACTGGATATTAGGAGGAAGTTGTTTGCAGTGAGGGTGGTGAGACACGAACAGGTTGCCCAGGGAGGTTGTGGAGCACAGAATCACCCAATGTCATCTTTGATCACATTGGGTGATTCTGTCCTCCCCAGCCTCCCTGGAGGGGTTCAAGGCCTTGAGTGACCTGTTCTAGTGGGAGGTGTCCCTGCCTATGGCACAGGGGGGTTGGAACTGACTGGTCTTTGAGCTCCCTTCCAACCTAAACCATTCTATGATTCTGTTTATAAAAGTCATTACTTGGGGAAAAATAGGTGCATTATCTGAAAAGTCCAGGAAGGAATGTTTGTGCAGTTCCTCGTTACGTTACCATTTCTTTGTAGCATGGTAACGTAAGAAGTTTATACTGAAGTTCTTGAAACCAAATGGTACAAACACTTGAGGCTTGTTTGGAAAGTTTGTCACTGCCTTTTTGCACCTGTCTAGTTATTTTTTGGTTCTTTGCCTTTCATTACTAAGTTTTTTCCCTCCACACTGCAACTTGGAAATGACTGGAGTCTGTTAACCCACTGTAACTGGAGGATGGTGCAGAAGTCTGTGACTGGAGGAGGGAATGATGCTGTAGCTGTTTGATTAGCAGGCAGCTTCATTGCTTGAGGAGATTGAATTTTAGCTTATGCTACTTGTGCAATCTCAAAATACACTGTTTGAAACTTTTTCTATGCTTATGATCATTCAGGTGCTCAGTAGCTCAGTTTCTTCTCTCCAGAGTTAAAAGACTTAAATGGTGAGTGCCCTTCAGGTGGAGACAAGCTGCTCTGCTCAGTGGTAACTGCAGAGAGATGGCAGAAGGTAGTGAGTGACCAGAGCTGGGATAAAGAATGGTCTGAATGCCACATTCAGAGTCTTGGTTTCCAGTGCTGCAGCCCTCTCAGCATCCTCGGGGCCCTTCTCTGCACACCTCCAGCATCTCCACATCCCTCTTGTCCCAGGGGCTCCAGCACTGGATGCACTACTCCAGGTGGGCTCTCAGCAGAGCACAGCAGAGGGGCACAATCACCTCCCTGGCCCTGCTGCCCACACTGCTCCTGCTGCAGCCCAGCCTCTGCTTGCCTTTCTGCCCTGCAAGTGCACACTGCTGCCTCATCTTCAGCTTCTCCTCCAGCAACACCCCCAAGTCCCTCTCCTCAGGGTTGCTCTCCAGCCAGTCACTGCCCATCTTAGATAAAGATAGTAGGGTAAGTAATTGAAGCCTTCCCACTTCACATGTTGAGGATTTCTTGTTTACTAATCTTTAAGTCATGTTTAAGTAGGTGTCAGTTGCTGTAGCAGAGTGTTAAGTAGTCATTTGATGTTGGAGTGATTAAAAGTAGCTGCATTTAAGTGTGGCTGCCTGCATGCTTTATGTTTGACATGTGGACAAAGCAGCCTCCATAGGGTAGTTTGCAATCATATGTCATAATAAGGCTAAAGATACAGATAAAGGAAGTCTGAAGATCTGTAACATCTGTTGTTACCAACACCACAAGCTTGAGGTAACTGTGACACATTTTTGCCTGTGTTGTCTAGTCCTAGGTGAGTCATATTCTGCCTGTTTTGTCCTAAGATTTGAGCTGTCCTTCAGTGCTGTCTTTGCTGCAGATCCGTGGCAGTAAAATGGAAAAACCTTTCCAGTTCATGTTGTACTTTTTGCCTGTAAAGGCTGCTCCTTTTCATGCCAGAGGATGAAGCTGTAGGTTTTGTTGTTGTTGAAAGTATCCAGTATGAAAGAATTCTGTTACCACTGTGTTGTTGCTCATTGTATCAGGCTGCAGATCACAGAATCACAGAATTGTTGAGGTTGGAAGAGACCTCTGAGGATCATAGAGTCATAGACTGGTTTATGTTGGAAGGGAGCTCAAAGATCATCCAGTTCCAACCTCCCTGTGCCGTAGGCAGGGACACCTCCCACTAGAACAGGTCGCTCAAGACCTCATCCAGCCTGGTCCTGAACGCTTCCAGGGAGGTTGTGGAGGACAGAAGCACCCAATGTGATCTTTGATCACATTGGGTGCTTCTGTCCTCCACAACCTCCCTGGGCAACCTGTGCCAATGTCTCACCACCCTCACTGCAAACAACTTCCTCCTGACATCCAGTTTCAATCTCCCTTCTGCCAATTTAAACCCATTCCTCCTCATCCTGTCATTACCAGACCTTGTGAATAGTCCCTCCCCAGCCCTCCTGTAGCCCCCTTCAGATATTGGAAGGCCACTCCAAGGTCTCCTGGCAGCCTTCTCTTCTGCAGGCTGCAGAGCCCCAACTCTCTCAGCCTGTCCTCATAGCAGGATCATACATAGTTGAACCCACTGCTCAAAGCAGAGTCAGAGCAGATTGCTCTGGTCCACATCCAGTTGGGTTTCGAGTAGCTCCAAGGATGGACACTTGGCAACCTCACTGTGCAACCTGTGCCAGTGTTTGACCACACTTAGAGCAAGAATGCCTCTTTTTTTAACCCTCTCTTGTGTTGAAGTGAGATCTTCTGCATTTCAGTTTGTGCTGGTTGCCTCTCAGCCTGTCACTGGCCACTGCAGAAAAGAGTCTGGTGCTGCTGTGAAGTTGTATATAGTCCTCTCCCTATGACCCTGCCAGGTGCTTAAATATGGGTGAGATTCATCTCCAGGGTCCTTTCTTCTGCAGGCTGAGCAGTCCCAGCTCTCTCAGCCTTTCCTCACCTGGAAGATGCTCTGGCCCCTTTATCATTTTAGCAGCACTTTGTGGGACTTGGCATCCTGTACTGGGGACCCCAGAACTGGACTTGGTACTCCAGATGTGGTCTCTGCATTGCTGAGCAGAAGGGAAGATAGTGCTCAAGGGCACAACGTCCACCTGCAGACCAGTGCCAAGTGGCTCCCTCAGGGGTCAGTGCTGTGCCCAGTGCTGTGCAACATCTTTGTCAGTGCCATGGGCAGAGGAATCAGTGCAGCCTCAGCAAGTGTGCAGCTGGCACCAAGCTGTGTGGCACAGGAGACTTGCCAGAGGGCAGGGATCCATCCAGAGGGACCTGCACAGGCTGCAGAGCTGTGCCCAGGCCAACCTCAGGGCATTCAACAAGGCCAAGTGTAAGGTCCTGAACCTGGGTGAGTGCAATCCCAAGCACAGCTGCAGGCTGGGTGGGGAATGGCTGAGAGCAGCCCTGAGGAACAGGACCTGGGGGTCTGGGTTGACAAACAGCTGAAGATGAGGCTGCAGTGTGAGTGCAGCCCAGACAGCAACTGTGTGCTGGGCTGCAGCAAGAGCAGCTGTGGGCAGCAGGGCAAGGGAGGGGATTGTGCCCCTTGGCTCTGCTCTCCTCACACCCCACCTGCAGCACTGTCTGCAGCTCTGCAGCCCCCAGCACAAGCAGCACATGCAAGGGTTGGAGCCAGTGCAGAGGAGGCCACCAAGATGCAGCTGAGAGGGCTGCAGCAGCTCTGCTGTGAGCACAGGCTGAGGGAGTTGGAGCTCTGCAGCCTGCAGAAGAGAAGGCTGCCAGGAGACCTTAAAGCAACCTTCCAGTGTCTGAAGGGGGCTACAGGAGGGCTGGGGAGGGACTGTTCACAAGGTCTTGTAATGAGAGGACGAGGGGGAGTGGGTTCAAACTGGCAGAGGGGAGATTGAAACTGGATGTTAGGAGGAAGCTCTTCACAGTGAGGGTGGTGAGACACTGGCACAGGTTGCCCAGGGAGGTTGTGGCTGCTCCCTGGCTAAAGGTGCTCAAGGCCAGGCTGGATGAGGTCATGAGAGTCCTGTTCTAGTGGGAGGTGTCCCTGCCTATGGCACAGAGGGGTTGGAACTGGCTGAGCTTTGAGGTCTCTTCCAACCTAAACCATTCTATGATTCCCTCCACATCTTGGCAATACTTTTCCTAATATTTACTCTGCTTTGAGGATGCATTTCTGGCTCATAGTGAACTTGACGACCCTGACCCCAGGGCATCTTCTGCAAGCCTCTCCCCAGGTGTGAGGCTCTGCACTTCTTGTCCCACTCCCTGGGTTTCCTGTTGGCTCCTTTTTCCAGGCTGTTCGTGTCCATCTGTATGGCAGCATGACCATCTGGCACGTCAGCCACTCCTCCTGCTCCTGCAAGAGTGCTCCAAGCTTATAGGGGATGCACTCTGCTGTTATTCAGCCTGCTGACAAGAATGTTGAACAGTACTGGTTCAACCCTAGGGTGCAACCCTAGCAACTGGCCTGCAGCTGGGCTTCGTGTTGCTAGAGGTGATGATTTTCTGTCCTACAGCTTCCTTCTTAAAGCTGAAGTCCCAGTGTAGACATACTGGATTTTGGATTTACATTTCCCCCCTCTCCTACTCTTTCTCTAAATGAGCTTTTATCTGCTGTTCCATTTCTCATTCTTTTCAGCTCTGTCTAGAGGGAAGGACTGCTTCTGCCTTTTTCTGACTTGAAGAAGTCAGGAAGGAAGGAAGGAGGAGATCAGTTCCTCAGTTGATGCAGAAAATGGGATTTTTTTTTTTTTTTTTTTTAAGGATACCTCTAATTTTTAAAGGGAGAATTAAAAGCACCACAGCACTTTTGTTGAAGGGTTCCTATCTGTGAGTGTTTTGTGTGTCAGACCCTGCTCATCAGCTCAGTTTCTGCACAGCAGTGGTGATGGGACTAGAGGTGAAGTAGTAACCTGCTGGGTTCAGGTTATTAAAAATACAGAGCTGCTGCCATCTGCTCTTTGCTTGCAAGGTTGATGAGGGTGACAATAATAGCAAGCTCAGTATTTGTAGCAGCTTTTAGGTACCCAGCTGCCCTGCTTTTTTTTTGACCAGAGCAAAGAAACACTCATCCCTGTTCTCACTGCTCTTCTGTGGTTCTTAACCTTTTACAAAGAGAAATGTGCTGGAATTGTTGCATTCTGAAATCCCCCTGTTTTCAAAGGAACTTTTCTCTTTCATTCTAGACAAGCCAGTGTGTTTTTCATCAAGTAGTCTTCCAGATATGATTTGCTTGGAGTTTAGAGTGTGTTTTGGATTGTAACCATACTTCAAGTGCTGTAGTTTCAGTACTTGGTACAGTCAAGAGGACTTCTAACACTGTGGTATCAGCTTGTGCAAATCTGGTGTTGGATCACTTTCATAAGAGGTCATGGGCAAGATGGCAAGAATTCAAATCTGGCGTTTTTTAAAACATAGAAAGGTGTTCTGTGGGTTTAGTATATAAAGTCATGTGTTTGAGTGGTGAGAATCCTTTCTCACCAATAAAAGTTACCCTTGCAGATGAAGAGGATGAAGTGTAGGACCCACAGCTTTGTCTAACAGAAAGGACCAGTGCTGGACCTCTTTGTGTTGAGGGCTTGACTGGCACTTCCAGCATTGTCTTTGACTTTGGAGTTAGATGACAAAGTGCAAACTGGTTATAAAGCTTCTATGTGTTAGTTCTGCTCCTTGAAGTTTTTCAATCTGTAGCATCTCAGGAGCAATGGAACATGAACAGGAGCCAGCAGTGTGCCCAGGTGGGCAGCAGAGCCAATGGCATCCTGGGCTGGAGCAGGAGCAGTGTGGGCAGCAGGAGCAGGGAGGTTCTTCTGCCCCTGTGCTCAGCACTGCTCAGCACACACCTTGAGTGCTGTGTCCAGTTCTGGTTGCCTCAATTCCAGAGAGATGTTGAGGTGCTGGAAGGTGTTGAGAGAAGGGCAGCAAGGCTGGGGAGGGGCCTGGAGCACAGCCCCAAGAGGAGAGGCTGAGGAAGCTGGGGGTGTGCAGCCTGCAGAAGAGGAAGCTCAGGGCAGAGCTCATTGCTCTCTGCAGCTACCTGAAGGGAGGTTGTAGCCAGCTGGGGTTGGGCTCTGCTGCCAGGCACCCAGGGACAGAAGGAGAGGACACAGTCTAAAGCTGTGCCAAGGGAGGTCTAGGCTGGATGT
>VWZI01022232.1:60050-70315 GCA_013396835.1 Psilopogon haemacephalus
TTATAAACCCCAGCTAGGACTCACAAACCCTGGAAGCTGATAAATGAAGCTTTATATTTACAGCAATGCACAATATCCAAGCAGATATTTACAAGGTCTAACAGATATTTCCAGATATACACAGTGAAAAGGTAATACAGAAACACCACAGCCCTGCCAGAGACCAAAATCCCCAAGAGGGGTAACCAACCACCCCCTACCACCTTTCCCCCCTTCCCCAGTCTTATCTCACCACCTGTTGATGCTGCAGAGAAGCTGAGGTAGATCAGCCAGGGGGGGTTAGTAGCAGGAATTAGCTACCAAGGCAGAGACAAAGGAACCATGCGAGAGAAGCAGCTGCAGCCAGAACAGACAGAAGCTGTCTGCTCTCTGGTTGTTTTCAGAACACTTCTTAAAAACAACTTTTTTTTTCCTTTCTCAGTAAAACTCTGGTGAAGTGCCACACTCACACTGTGTTTACCTCTCTCAGCCAATAGTCTAATTTCTGACTCAACTTCTCCAATTAGCTCAAACCAGCACAATAGTAAATAATAAGATGATGAGTCCATATTCCTCTGGCATTTTTTTAGCTGCAGCTAGTGATCTCTGCTCACACAATTTGCTTTTCTTCATCCAGTCTTACTTTGCATCTGGGGAAAATGATGAATCGAATGGACTCAGTTTGAAATCCACTTCCAGATGAATACTTCTGTGGATTTGCTATTAATTTGCTATTGGTTGTTCTCTGCTACATTGCTACGTCTGGAGTTGAGGTCTCTCTAGTTACTGCTGTTCTTAGGAAAGGTTTGACAATCATTCTGTCATTGTGCTGGCAGCCCTGGGGCATCTATGGAGCGGCCCTGGAGTATCCAGTGGGCAGCCCTGGGGCATGTAGTGGGTGACCCTGGGGCATCTAGAAGGCAGCCCTGGGGCATGTAGTGAGCAGCCCTGGGGCGTGTAGTGGGCAGCCCTGGGGCATGTAGTGAGCAGCCCTGGGGCATCTAGTGGGGAACCCTGGGGCATGTAGTGAGCAGCCCTGGGGCATCTAGAGGGCAGCCTTGGGGCACGTAGTGGGCAGCCCTGGGGCATCTAGAAGGCAGCCCTGGGGCATGTAGTGAGCAGCCCTGGGGCATCTAGAGGGCAGCCTTGGGGCACGTAGTGGGCAGCCCTGGGGCATCTAGAAGGCAGCCCTGGGGCATGTAGTGAGCAGCCCTGGGGCATCTAGAGGGCAGCCTTGGGGCACGTAGTGGGCAGCCCTGGGGCATCTAGAAGGCAGCCCTGGGGCATGTAGTGAGCAGCCGTGGGGCATGTAGCAGGACCTTGTGCTTTCATTTCAGCTGTCTCTCAGGGGGTTTGAAGTCTGTATTTCAAGAAGGTGACACTGGATGTTTCAGCTTGGCCTAGGTATTTTGCCCTTGGTCAGTTTGGAAGAACACTGTTACTGGCCTTCCAGGATCTAAAGGGGGCCCACAGAAAAGCTGGGGAGGGACTTTTGAGGGTGTCAGGGAGTGACAGGACTGGGGAGAATGGAGCAAAGCTGGAGGTGGGGAGATTGAGGCTGGAGGTGAGGAGGAAGTTGCTGAGCATGAGAGTGGTGAGAGGCTGGAATGGGTTGCCCCTGCAGGGAGGTGTTTGGGGCCAGATCCCTGGAGGTGTTTTTGGCCAGGCTGGCAGAGGCTGTGGGCAGCCTGCTCTAGGGTAGGGTGTCCCTGGGCATGGCAGGGGGCTGGGACTGGATGCTCCTTGTGGTCCCTTCCAACCTTGACTGATTCTAAGGATTCTATATTACTTAAGAAAAGCATTGAGCTTGAGTGACCTGTTCTACTGGGAGTTTGCCTGCCTATGGTGGGGGGTTGGAACTGGCTGATCCTTGTGGTCCCTCCCAACCCTGACTGATTCTAGGATTCTACTGTTAGGAAGTGCTGCCTGCCTTTATTCAGGCAGTGTGTGTGCATTTGTAATGAAGTACTGCAAGTCAATTGTGGAGTAGGCATCACAAGAGCAACAGCTGCTTCTAGAAAAACTTGATGGCTATTTGTGATAGTGTTGCTGTAGTCACCTTCTCACCCTTAATTAAATTGGATGCATATTAAATTAAATGCAGCAGAAATGAAATGCAGGTAGAAACTGATGAGTCAGTGCTTGCACGTAGGTACTAGCTGGCATTAATAACTGTGGCTGTGCCTCAGAGTGTGTGGCAGATTCCTCTGTGTGTGTGTGGTAGCTCTTCTGCAAAACTTGAGCAATGGTTTTGGGTGAGACCAAACATCTGTCCAGCTCAACATCTTACCTGGAGCTGAGCAAAGCCTTTGACACTGTCCTGCACCACATCGTGGTTTCCCAAGCTGATGCCACATGCAATGGATGGGTGGAGCACAGATGGATACGGAACTGGCTTGATGGACACAGCCAAAGAGTGGCTGTCAATGGCTCCATGGCCCAGGGGAGTCCCTCAGGGATCAGTCCTGGGCCCAGTCTTGTTCAACATCTTTGTGGGTGCCATGGACAGAGGCACTGAGTGCAGCCTCAGCAAGTTTGCTGAGCACCCCAAGCTGTGTGGTGCAGCAGCCAGGCTGGAGGGCAGGGATGGCATCCAGAGGGAGCTGCACAGGCTGCAGAGGTGGGCACAAGGCAACCTCAGGAGGTTCAACAAGGCCAAGGGCAAGGTCCTGCAGCTGGGTGGAGGTAATGCCAAGCACCAATCCAGGCTGGGCAGGGAGTGGCTGGAGAGCAGCCCTGAGGAGAGGGACTTGGGGGTGCTGGTGGAGGAGAAGCTGAAGCTGAGGCAGCAGTGTGCACTTGCAGGGCAGAAAGGCAAGCAGAGGCTGGGCTGCAGCAGGAGCAGTGTGGGCAGCAGGGCCAGGGAGGTGATTCTGCCCCTCTGCTGTGCTCTGCTGAGAGCCCACCTGGAGTAGTGCATCCAGTGCTGGAGCCCCTGGGACAAGAGGGATGTGGAGATGCTGGAGGTGTGCAGAGAAGGGCCCCGAGGATGCTGAGAGGGCTGCAGCAGCTCTGCTGTGAGCACAGCCTGAAAGAGTTGGGGCTGTGCAGGCTGCAGAAGAGGAGGCTCCCAGGGGACCTTCTGGTGGCCTTCCAGGATCTGAAGGGGTCCTACAAAAGAGCTGGGGAGGGACTTTTGAGGGTGTGAGGGAGTGACAGGACTAGGGGGAATGGAGCAAAGCTGGAGGTGGGGAGATTCAGATTGGATGTGAGGAGGAAGTTCTTCTTCACCATGAGAGTGGTGAGAGGCTGGAATGGGTTGCCCCTGCAGGGAGGTGTTTGGGGCCAGATCCCTGGAGGTGTTTTTGGCCAGGCTGGCAGAGGCTGTGGGCAGCCTGCTCTAGGGTAGGGTGTCCCTGGGCATGGCAGGGGAGTTGGGACTGGCTGATCCTTGTGGTCCCTTCCAACCCTGACTCATTCTGTGATTCTGTGATCTTGTCCATGGCTCCAAGTGGATATGTGAGCAAAAGATGTGAGCAAAAGCAGGAATGCAGCAAACATTGATCATTCTTCTCCCAGGTACTCTCCTAGTTTCTGTTTGCAGTGTGGTAGGTTTCCTAAGCTGGATAGGAATTTCTGCTTGTACTCTTAGCTTTGAATCAGTTCCTTGTGGAAACTTGTCCAGTGCCCTCTTGATCCTACCTTTCAGGATCCCTGCCATTCTTCAGCAAGGGGCTCCTGTCAGTTTATTCCTCTCTGCACAAAGAATGGTTTCTCTCTGTTTGCTTTGAAAGCTGCTCCTCTTGGCCTTCTTTTTGAGTATTGCATTGAGGAAGATGATGAGCACTCTGTCCATGTGCACATTCTTCATGCCAACAGTGTTCTTGTCAGCCTCTACCACGTTACTGTCACAGTTACCTCAGCTTCAGGCTTGAACGAGCCTTGCACTTTACACTGAGACTTGCATGCTTCTGCCAGCCAAATTCTTAATAGCCAACTGGAAGAAATTGCTGGATGTGATGCAAGCATATTGCTCTACTAATGTATGAACTATTAAGTAAGCATATTACTCCTGTGAAGTAAGCATATTACTGTACAAGCCCAAACATAACATGACCTCAGACAGAAGGCAACTCCAGTTCACACAGAACAGGCATAAAATGGACAAGCTACACTCCAAGTGTCATCTTGGCCATGTTCCCTTCCTTCCTGCTTTGCTTTCTGCATCTGCTGCTCTCCTTCTTTGCAAACCTGTGAATTGAAGACGTGCCAGAGAGAGGTCACAACTGATACCTGTCCTTGGCTCTTGCTGGTAGTTTCTATGTTCATATTTCAGTTTGGCTCTTCTGAATGATCTTCACAGCAAATATTTTTACATCCTTGGATCCTTTTTTTTTCTTTTTTTCAGTTTTTACACATGAAATGCCTTTAGCAGCATATGGAGACAATTGGTAATCGTTCTGGGACCCTGTGGGTGCAATCTCCAGTGTGAAAACTTAACTTATTTTTTTGGTGTTTAATACCCAAAGTGGCACATGGCCTTTCTAGTCTATTTTTAAGAACCTTTGAAAGATTTTTTTTTTTTTAAATTGAGTTTTAAGCTATCTTACATGAATTAAATCACTTTATCCACTTGTCCCAACTCAGTAGTGAGACTAATTTTCCAAAGGCATCTGCATGGTTCTTGCTTCTGCATCTGCTGCTCTTCTTCTTTGCAAACCTGTGAATTGAAGACGTGCCAGAGAGAGGTCACAACTGACATCTGTCCTTGACTGGTAGTTACCTATGTTCATATTTCAGTTTGACTCTCCTGAATGATCTTCACAGCAAATATTTTTACATCCTTGGATCCTTTTTTTTGCCAGTTTCTACACATGAAATGCCTTTAGCAGCATCTGAAGACAATTGACAATCATTCTGGGACCCTGTGGGTGCAATCTCCAGTGTGAAAACTGAATTTCTTTCTGGTGTTTAATGCACAAGGTGGCACATGTCCTCTCTATTCTATTTTTAAGAACCTTTGAATGAATAAAAAAAAATACATTGAATTTAGAATAGCTTATATGATTTAAATCACCTTTATCCACTTATCCCAACTCAGTAGTGAGACTAATTTTCCAAAGGGATTTGCATGGCTGTTGCTTCATCAGTGCTCTTACGAATGCCCACTTATAAATGTGCCTTAAGCACATGTGCTGCTTTGGGGCTAATTGGAGGATTTTAATGAGAAATTAGATTATAGGCTGAGAAAGGAAGAAAACAAATTTCTGATGTCTCCTTCACACATTTGTTTACTGAGACGTAGAGGAGGAAGAACCCAAACATAGATAAGGCAGAGATGCTCAGGGTGGCTCTGGCTGCTGATCTCTCTCTCTGGCTTCCAGCTGGATCTGTGTAACCCAACTTATCAATTCCTGCTTCTAACCCCCCCCTGGCTGATCTTCCCTGCTTACCTGGCATGTAAGACAGATCCTGGGATAAGATTGGGTGGTGGGGAGAAGGTGGTTGGGAACCCCTCTTGGGGACTCTGCTCTCTGGGAGGGCTGTGGTGTTTCTGTATTACCTTTTCACTGTCTACAGCTGTAAATAGCTGCAATATATTGTAGGTACCTGCTTGTATATTGTGCGTTTATTAACCTCCAGCTGGCTGAGCCTAGTCTGGGTTATTTTAAAAGTGGCAGGATAGGGGTGGGGAACTCCTCCGGAACTAGCACAGCACAGCCCAAGCAAACATGGATGTTTTAATGATGGATTTTTTCCTTTTGAGTGGAGAGAAGCACCAAATATTTGACCAACATGTTATGTGACTGTATTTGTACCCCACCAATGAACTTAGAGAGTCATAGAATAGTTTAGGTTGGAAGTGACCTCAAAGCTCAGCCAGTTCCAACCCCCCTGTGCCACAGGCAGGGACACCTTCCAATAGAACAGGTCACTCAAGGCCTCATCCTACCTGGCCTTGAACGCCTCCAGGGAGGTTGGGGAGGACAGAAGCACCCAGTGTGATCAAAGATCACATTGGTCCTCCCCAACCTCCCTGGGCAACCTGTGCCAGTGTCTCACCACCCTCATTGCAAAGGACATCCTTCTAACATCCCATTTAAATCTCCCCTCCACCAGTTTAAACCCATTCCTCTTTGTCCTGTCATTACAAGACCTTGTGAATAGTCCCTCCCCAGCCCTCCTGTAGGCCTCTTTCAGATCTTGGAAGGCCACTCCAAGGTCTCCTGGCAGCCTTCTCTTCTCCAGGCTGCACAGCCCCAACCCTGTCAGCCTGTGCTCATAGCAGAGCTGCTGCAGCCCTCTCAGCATCTTCATGGCCCTCCTCTGGACTCTCTCCAACAGTTCCACATCCTTCTGTGTACTGCAATATGTAAGAACAGCAGAAATAACTGTGAGAGTAAAAAAGACTTGATCTGGCTGAAGTTTGTAAAGGTATTTCTGCGCTGGGTTTGATTTTCATCTGCCTTGCCTTATTTGTGCTTTATGCTCCATCAGGCAACATAAAAGTGGAGAAGCAGGTGGAAGTGACATGCACTTCCTGATGGTTTTTTGGTTTTGTTTTTTTTTTTAAAAGCATGTTTCTCTTTGTTCCTAGAGTATAAATCAAAAGGCCTCCAGTGGGTGATAGACACAACCATTGCCTATCCCAAAGGTGAACCCATAGACATCCAAACTTGGATTCTCGGCTACCGACAACCAACAGTCACTCACGTACATTACAGGTAGGAAGCAAACCTCTCTTGCTCTTGGGTTCAACTGAAACAGTAAAACCCAAACCTTCAGTGCCACCGTGCCTCAGGAGATCAGAAATGAGTCGCTGGGCTGGGTTTGGTTGTCTCCCCTAGGTGGTTGGCTCATATTATCTAAACACAGCACTTCTCTTTTGGAAACTCAGTGACCGTTCCATAGCTTAGCACATTGGCTGATGTCCTGGGGCTGAGTATAGTTTCAGGGAGTATATTTAATGGCTGGGGTCTCTTTTTCCACTTTTAAGGTAAGATGGCTTTTGTTTGGTTTGGGTGTTGGTGGCTTTTGTGGGGTTTTTTGTTGTTGTTGTTGGCACAGTGTGCATGGATAACATAATAACAGTTGGTACAGAATCATAGAATGGTTTGGGTTGAAAGAGACCTCAAAGCTCAGCCAGTTTCAACTCCCTGCCATAGGCAGGGACACCTCCCACTAGAACAGGTCGCTCAAGGCCTCATCCAACCTGGCCTTGAACACCTCCAGGGAGGTTGGGGAGGACAGAATCACCCAACGTGATCAAAGATCACGTTGGGTGATTCTGTCCTCCACAACCTCCCTGGGCAACCTGTGCCAGTGTCTCACCACCCTCACTGCAAACAACTTCCTCCTAACATCCAGTTTCAATATCCTCTCCACCAGTTTAAACCCATTTCCCCCTCCTCCTGTCATTACCAGACCTTGTGAACAGTCCCTCCCCAAACCTTCTGTAGCCCCCTTCATATATTGGAAGGTCTCCTGGCAGCCTTCCCTTCTGCAGGCTGCAGAGCCCCAACTCTCTCAGCCTGTCCTCACAGCAGAGCTGCTGCAGCCCTTTCAGCTGCATCTTGGTGGCCTCCTCTGCACTGGCTCCAACCCTTGCCTGTGCTGCTTGTGCTGGGGGCTGCAGAGCTGCAGACAGTGCTGCAGGTGGGGTGTGAGGAGAGCAGAGCCAAGGGGCACAATCCCCTCCCTTGCCCTGCTGCCCACAGCTGCTCTTGCTGCAGCCCAGCACACAGTTGCTGTCTGGGCTGCACTCACACTGCAGCCTCATCTTCAGCTGTTGTTGTTCTGGGTTTTGCTTTGTTTTTTTTTAATTAATCACATCAAACAAAAAATAAGTGTTACTTTTCTGAAAGATGATTATATATTGTATTTAACTTTATGTCAAAGAAGCATCTCTGTTTTTCCCTCAAGGCATTCTGCTACTAGTTGAGTAGAGTGGCACTCTGGAAATATTAGCAAATGTCATTAGCACTTGCCATGGGTTTAGTTGAACATCTGCTGCTCTTACTCAAAATCCTGCCTCATGCCAGCTTCAAAATGTAAGTGCTGGAGCAAAATATGACAGGGCTTGAAGTTCAGATTATGAAAATTCAGATTGTGACCTGGGAGGCTTCCTGTTCTGCTTGCTGCTTCTGGATTCCAGGTTTTCCTTTTCCTCAGGGACGGCAGAGTGTAGTGGTTTAGCAGTTCCCTGCCCTCCCACCTTTTTCTGTAAACCCTGGCTAGGACTCAGAAACACAGGAAGTTGATAAATGAAGCTTTATATTTACAGCAATGCACAATATNGACCATGCAAGAGAAGCAGCTGCAGCCAGAGTGGTCAGAAACCATCTGATATCTCATGTTTTGGGTACAATCCTTAAAAACATTTTTTCCTTTCCCAGTAAAGCTCTGGGTGCAGTGCCATCCTGTGTTTTCCTTTCTTAGCCAATAGTCTAATTTCTCACTCAAATTCTCCAATTAGTTCAAACCAGCACACAGAGAGACAGGTGGAAGTTGGTTAGCTCTTTCTTTTGTGCTTTATGCTGGGGTCCTTTGCAGCTTTTGCTGCCCTTTTTCTGCAAATAGGCTAAGCTGAAGTGCATTGTATTGTGCATTATGTTATTTTGCATTAAACTCTTTTTTAATCTCAACTCTTTATCTTAACCCAGAGGTTTTCTTAGGTGTTACCTTCCCTCACCTCTGTGTTGTGGGGAAACAGGCAGGCTAACCCATTGCAGTGCCTCAACCTGCTGCAGCACCTAGGATGGGATAATGGTGAAGCTTTTCTCCTCAGCAGTTCTTCAGCCTGGAGAAGAGAAGGCTTCGAGGAGACCTTAGAGCAACCTTCCAGTATCTGAAATGGGCTACAGGAGGGCTGGGGAGGTCTTGTAATGACAGGACGAGGGGGAATGGGTTCAAACTGGCAGAGGAGAGATTTAAACAGGATGTTAGGAGGAAGTTCTTCAGAGTTAGGGTGGCGAGGCACTGGCACAGGTTGCCCAGGGAGGTTGTGGAGGACAGAAGCACCCAATGTGATCAAAGATCACATTGGGTGCTTCTGTCCTCCACAACCTCCCTGGAGGTGTTCAAAGCCAGGCTGAATGAGGTCTTGAGTGACCTGTTCTAGTGGGAGGTGTCCCTGCCTATGGCACAGGGGGGTTGGAACTGGCTGATCTTTGAGGTCTCTTCCAACCTAAACCATTCTATGACCTAAACTAATGGAGAGAGAAGCTGCCTTTTGCTTTTCGCTTGCAGTTAGTTACAAGTCCCAAATCTCCAGAAATCTTCCAACAGGAGTTGGTCACAGGTTATCCCCAAGCTACATTATTTTGTCTGAATTCCATCCTGTTGATGTAGAGACCTTTTAGGCTTTCGCAGTGAGCTTTCAAGTAGCCTTGTGTGAATTCCCTGGGTATCAGTTTAACTGGGAATGACCTTCTCCAGCATCACTGCTGTGTCAGTGTTGCGTGATGCAGAGTACAGGCTGCTCTCTGGAGCTGCCTTTCCATAGCTGTGTTTAAATCTCTCCCTGCTTTTTATAGAAATCTACTTCAAGTTTTTTCCAAAGGTGAACATACTCACACCCTTGCTTATGTAAGAGATCGGAATATTTATTGTGCTTTATTCAGGTCAGCTTAGCACTCTCTCAGATCTCTGGGATAGCTGCAAGAGCTTTTATTAAAGAGTATTTCCAGGAAGACTTCCTTTTCTTTTCTTTCTTTCTTTTTTTTTTTTTTTTTTTTTTTTTTTTTTTTTTTTTTTTTAAACAAAAAGGGGGAAAATTATCTGAAGCTGATTTAACTTCCTGCTTCCAAATGTGTACATCCAAAACTTATTTTTAAACACAAGCATAAAGATGATGTCACCTTCCTTGCATTTAACTTGATGCTACAGTTCTTGTAAGACTGAAATTCCAGGGAGGGAGGGAAAAGGAAGGATATTGTTAAGTGTAAATGTGTGTTCTTAGGGAGGAAAAAAAGTGAAGGAAATTGTTGAGTGTAAATGTGTGTTCTTATGGAGGAAAAAAATGAAATTGTTGAGTGTAAATGTGTGTTCTTATGTAGGAAAAAAGTGAAGGAAATTGCTGAGTGTAAATTTGTGTTCTTATGGAGGAAAAAACTGAAGCAAGTTCTTGAGTGTGTGTTCTTATGGAGGAAAAAAATGAAATTGTTGAGTGTAAATGTGTGTTCTTATGTAGGAAAAAAGTGAAGGAAATTGCTGAGTGTAAATTTGTGTTCTTATGGAGGAAAAAACTGAAGCAAGTTCTTGAGTGTGTGTTCTTATGGAGGAAAAAAATGAAATTGTTGAGTGTAAATGTGTGTTCTTATGTAGGAAAAAAGTGAAGGAAATTG
>VWZI01022233.1:19176-34117 GCA_013396835.1 Psilopogon haemacephalus
AAAAAAAAAGAAAACAAAAGGGACAGGATGGGAGAGTTGGGGCTTTTCAGTCTGGAGAAGAGAAGGCTTCCAGGAGACCTTATAGCAGCCTACCAGTATCTGAAGGGGGCCTACAGGAGGGCTGGGGAGGGACTGTTCACAAGGTCTTGTAATGACAGGATGAGGGGGAATGGGTTCAAACTGGCAGAGGGGAGATTTGAACAGGATGTTAGGAAGAAATTATTCACAGTGAGGGTGGTGAGACACTGGAACAAGTTGCCCAGGGAGGTTGTGGCTGCTCCCTCGCTGGATGTGTTCAAGGCCAGGCTGGATGAGGTCTTGAGCGACCTGATCTAGTGGGAGGTGTCCCTGCCCATGGCACAGGAGGGTTGGAACTGGATGAGCTTTAAGGTCTCTTCCAACCTAAACCATTCTATGAGAAGGAAAAGGAAAAAGAAAGGCGGCAGCTAAATTGGGCTTAATACTGATACTTGCCTCAAAGTAAACAGTGAGGTCCAGGGAACTGTCTTCATTAGACCCTCCCGGGCTTGGAAGTGTGGTTGTGGAGAAGTGTGGGTGTGTGGTAAGCAGGCTTCAGACGAGCTGTGCTGGAGCCTCGCTGGGAGAGCCCAGTCTGAAGGCTGCCGCTAATCAGACTCCCTTATCGCGTTTACTGGGAGATGTGGGATGCCAATAAAACCAAGGCAGGCTGAGTGCACTTAGTGGAGCCAAAAAGCTAATTGCTAAGAGATGCCTTGGGAAAGCCAGCTGGCCCACCCTCGCCTCTCCTGCCTTGTCCTGGTGGGACCTCAGCTCTGGGTTGTGCCTGGATTTTCCTTTCATGCAGGATCACAAAGACACACCCAGGGTGGAAGAAAAAAAAAAACAACCTCAGGATCACCAAGTCCAACCTATTAACCTACTCTACAAGGTTCACCCATGCCAGGGAACTCTGATTTTGTACTGTGTTGGACACAAGGTGAGCCTCTCAGTCATGTTAGAATCATAGAATGGTTTAGGTTGGAAGAGACCTCAAAGCTCATCCAGTTCCAACCCCTCTGTGCCATAGGCAGGGACACCTCCCACTAGATCAGGTCACTCAAGACCTCATCCAGCCTGGCCTTGAACACCTCCAGGGAGGGAGCAGCCACAACCTCCCTGGGCAACCTGTTCCAGTGCCTCGCCACCCTCACTGTGAAGAACTTCCTCCTAACATCCAGTTTCAAACTCCCCTCTGCCAGTTTAAACCCATTCCTCCTCATCCTGTCATTACAAGACCTTGTCAGTAGTCCCTCCCCAACCTTCCTGTAGACTCCCTTCAGATACTGGAAGGTTGCTATAAGGTCTCCTGGAAGCCTTCTCTTCTCCAGGCTGAACAGCCCCAACTCTCTCAGCCTGTCCTCATAGCAGAGCTGCTGCAGCCCTCTCAGCATCTTTGTGGCCCTCCTCTGGACTCTCTCCAATACTTCCATGCCCTTCCTGTGCTGGGGGCTCCAGAACTGCACCCAGTAAATGGAATGGCTGAGAGCAGCCCTGAGAAAAAGGACCTGGGAGTCTGAGGTTGATGAAAAGCCTAATATCTAGTTGAAATTGCCCCCCTGCCAGTTGAAACCCATTCCTCTTTGTCCTGAAAAGCTCAACATGAGCCTACAGAGTGAGTGCAGCCCAGACAGCAACTGTGTGTTGGGCTGCAGCAAGAGCAGTGGGTTAATTTGGGTATTTACCTGTGTTATGGGCTGAAAAAGTGTTCTGCTTGAGGCCATGACCTTATTAAACACAACAGAGGTTCTGCTGCCTGGGGTCTGCACAGACAACCGTAAAACCCAGCCCATGCTTTGCGCTAGGGCTGTGCTCAGCTCTGCTTTTGCCAAAGGTGGAAACCTGAAACGAATTGTTTCTGACACTCACAGGGCTTTGCATATGTTTCCTTCCTCCACACTGAAAGTGGAGGCTGTTAGGAAATGTTTGTGTGAGGGGGGGGAAAAAAAACCAAACCACACACAAAACCAACCACAAAAACCAACCCAAGAAGCTGAGGTGAGCCTGTTGTGATTTTCTGCAGGGACAGAACCTCTGTCCCTAGAAGGTTGCAGGTGGTGGACACCCAGAACTACAATGGATATGATTCTAAATCTTGGATATGGTGTTTAAATCTTAAATTCCTTTGTTTTGTTTTTCTTTTTTTCCCCCCATGAAAGTTTTTCAGCCTCCTACACACGTCAGTAGTTTAACTGGGACGTGAAAAACTCACTGCAACTGCCTTCTGCAGGGCACAGTCTCATCTTGGAGGTCCTGTGACTTAAATGAAACTGGTATCTAGCTAGCTGGATTTACCAGTGCATAGTTTGAGAGGTTCCAAAAACCTGCACTGGATGGTAGGTAGAGTTTTTCATCTGTGTGCTCTCCCTGCAGACTCTCAGACTCCAGTGAATTCCTCCTACACCTCCACTGTGATCCATTCGTGGCCCACTCTGGGAGGTTCTCTGACACAGGTCCTTTGTTTGGCAGCTTTGAAGGTCCTCCCTTGTGCCTCTGTGAGTCAGAGCATGCAAAATCTTCTGTGTCAGGGAATTACAGTGCAGTAGGGGTTGGAAGGAACCTCTCAGGGTCATCTACTAGGACCCTCCAGCTAAAGCAGGTTACCAAGAGCAAGTTGCCCAGGATCACATTTGAGAGGGTTTAGAATCTCTCCAGAGAGGGAGACTCCACAACCTCCCTGGACAGCCTGTTCCAGTGCTCTGGCACCCTCACAGGAAAGAAATGTTTGTGTCAGGCAATAATCTCTCCATGCTGTGTACCCAGCAGAGAGGGGAGGTGGGAGAGCTTTGCCAGAGGATGTGGGAGAGCTTTGCCTGGTTCACCTGATGCTCATTATGACAAAAGGCCAAGGTAATGGCAGAGAGGACAGACCTCTGCTTCCCAAAGCATCCTTGAGTACCTGACATAGATATCACAGGAATCTCAGAATGACAGAACAATAGAGGTTGGAAGGGACCTGCAGAAATCATCCAGTCCAACTCTCCCTGCCAAAGCAGGATCCCCTAGGGGAGTCTGCACAGGAATGCATCCAGGTGGGTTTTGAAAGTCTCCAGAGGAGGAGACTCCACAACCTCTCTGGGCAGCCTGTTCCAGGCCTTTGTCCCCCTCCCTGCAAAGAAGTTTCTCCTCATGTTGAGATGAGACCTTCTATGTTCCAGTTTGTAGCTGCTGCTCCTTGTCTTATTGCTGCTGACCAGTGACAGGAGATTGTCCCCAGCCACTTGGCACCTACCCCTCAGATATTTGTACACATTGATCAGATCTTCTCTCAGCTTTCTCTTCTCCAGACTAACCAGCCCCAGGGCTCTCAGTCTCTCTCCACAGGGGAGATGCTCAAGTGCCCCAGTCATCCTCGTGGCTCTCCACTGGACTCTTTCAGCAGGTCCTTGTCTCTCCTGAACTGGGGAGTCCAAAGATGTAAGGCTGTGATCTTGAAAAACAATCAAATCACAATTTCACTCACTGCCTTCTCCTTGCCTTGTGGATGACCCCCAAGGCTGCCTTCATCTCTCAGCCTTCAAGCACTACTGAACCCCAGAAATGCTGTGAAGGTGGTGAGACACTGGCACAGGTTGCCTAGAGATTCTGTGGGTGCCTTACCGTTGGAAATATTCAAATCAAGTGGGATGGGGCTTGGAGCAACCTAGGAAAGTGTTTCTGCCCATGGCATGAGTGTTCATTGGGACTAGATCATAAAATCATAGAATCACCTTCTCTTCTTCAGGATGCAGAGCCCCAACTCTCTCAGCCTGTCCTCATAGCAGAGCTGCTGCAGCCCTCTCAGCATCTTGGTGGCCTCCTCTGGACTGGCTCCAACACTTCCATGTCCTCCTTGTGCTGGGGGCTCCAGAGCTGCACACAGTGCTGCAGGTGGGGTCTGAGGAGAGCAGAGCAAAGGGGCAGAATCCCCTCCCTTGCCCTGCTGCCCACAGCTGCTCTTGCTGCAGCCCAGCACACAGTTGCTGTCTGGGCTGCACTCACACTGCAGCCTCATCTTGAGCTTTTCATCCCCCCACACCCCCAGGGCCTTTTCCTCAGGGCTGCTCTCAGCCATTCCCCACCCAGCCTGGAGTTGTGCTTGGGATTGCTCTGACCTAGGTGCAGGACCTTACACTTGGCCTTGTTGAATGTCCTGAGGTTGGCCTGGGCACACTTCTGAAGCCTGTGCAGGTCCCTCTGGATGGATCCCTGCCCTCTAGTAAGTCGACTGTGCCACACAGCTTGGTGCCATCTGCACACTTGCTGAGGCTGCACTGATTCCTCTGCCCATGTCACTGACAAAGATGTTCAGCAGCACTGGTGCCAGCGCTGACCCCTGAGGGATGCCACTTGGCACTGGTCTCCAGGTGGACATTGTGCCCTTGATCACCACTCTCTGTGTGTCACCATCCAGCCAATTCCTTATCCAGTGAGTTGTCCACCCATCATCAGGTCTGTGTTTTTCCAGTTTGGTGACCAGGATGTCATGTGGGACATAGTCAAAGGCCTTACTCAGGTCCAAGTAGATGCCATCAGTTGCCCTTCCCTTGCCCACTGCTGCTGTGTCTTAATCATAGGAAGCCACCAAATTTGTCTGGCAATCCTCACGGCCAGCCACTCCCTGGGAGTCTTCTAGGGCACAAAGCATCCTTCGCCCTTTGCCGGCAGCGCTCCCTGTGCCATTCTGCAGCCCAGAAAGCTACATCAGCCCACAGCTCCCTCTCCCTCCCAGAACCCAGTCGATCCTGAGGCCTCCTGGCTTTATTTTGCTGGCAAGGAGGGGATAAAAATAACTTGTGTGAAAGTTATTTATTTTGCATTTAATAGCTGGGAGCCAAAGCCTCAGCAGACACTTGGGATAAACAGGATCACTCAGAGCGCACTTGTTTGACATCAGAGCTTTGCTCTGACCCCTGGGGTTTCCAACCAAAGCCAGAAAACAAACTGTGTATATAAAATCCCTTAATTACTTTATTTTTTCCCCTTCCCCTCTCCCTGTTCATCCACAGCACAACAAGCCTTGCTTGTCCCCAGAGGACTTTGGCCAGGGTGATTAAGCCAACACAGAATCGTAGAATGGTTTAGGTTGGAAGGGACCTCAAAGCTCATCCAGTTCCAACCCCCCTGTGCCATAGGCAGGGACACCTCCCACTAGATCAGGATGCTCAAGACCTCATCCAATCTGGCCTTGAACACATCCAGTGAGGGAGCAGCCACAACCTCCCTTGGCAACTTGTTCCAGTGCCTCACCACCCTCACTGTGAAGAACTTTCTCCTAACATCCAGTTTCAATCTCCCCTCTGCCAGTTTAAACCCATTCCCCCTTGTCCTGTCATTACAAGACCTTTTGAATAGTCCCTCCCCAGCCCTCCTATAGGCCCCCTTCAGATACTGGAAGGTTGCTATAAGGTCTCCTAGAAGCCTTCTCCTTCTCCAGGTGGAAAAGTCCCAACTCTCTCAGCCTGTCCTCATAGCAGAGCTGCTGCAGCTGTGTGATCATTTTTGTGGCCCTCCTCTGGACTCTCTCCAACACTTCCATGTCCTTCTTGTGCTGGGGGCTCCACAACTGCACACAGTACTGCAGGTGGGGTGTGAGGAGAGCAGAGTAAGGGGGCAGAATCCCCTCCCTTGCCCAACATCTCGTTCAGGTGGTTACACATGTGGTGGTATAGGTGGTTGTGATGTAAAATAATCCTCCCCTGCCTGAGCAGTGTCCCACTCTGCACTTCCAGCACCAGTTGTATCCAAGCACATCCCTGTTCTCCTCAGCTGTTCCCTCTCCTCTCATTTTCCCCTTCCTCAAAAACATATATATTTTTAAGCAGGGTGGGGGGCAGCTGTCAGGGGAAAATCCATGTTTTTGGGGAGAGAAAAAATAAAAAGTATTCTGGACTTGTTTTCTTGAGAAGAAAAAAAAGGAAAAAAAATGGTTTTGGTTCCTCTTTGGAAAATGGTCTCCCTTCCTCTTTTTTTTTTTTTTTTTTGTTTTTTTTCACTCCCTTTCCTCAGAGCTGCTGCATCCCTCTCAGCATCTTTATGGCCCTCCTCTGGATCCTCTCCAACAGTTCCATGTCCTTCTTGTGTTGAGGGCTTCAGAACTGCACACAGTACTGCAGGTGGGGTCTGACAAGGGATGAATCCTTGAGCAACCTGTTCTAGTGGGAAGTGTCCCTGCCTATGGCACAGGGGGGTTGGAACTGGATGATCTTTGAGGTGCCTTCCAACCTAAATCATTCTGTGATTCTATTATTTTATGAATTAAAACTGTTTCAAGGGGTGGGTGCTGGCTTGGTTCATCACTCCCCCTGCATCCTTCAGCATTCTTCAGCATCCTGCAGCATCTTGCATCATGCTGGAATGTGTCCAGAGAAGGGCAACAAAGCTGGTGAGGAACCTAGAGAGTAAGTTTTGTTAGGAGTGGCTGAGGGAATTGGGGTTGTTTAACCTGGGGAAAAAGAGGATTAAGGGAGACCTCATTGCTCTCTACAATGACCTGAAAGGAGGTTGGGGTGAAGTGGGGGTTGGTCTCTTTTCCCCGATATCATAGAATCATAGAATCAATCAGGGTTGGAAGAGACCACAAGGATCATCAAATTCCAGCCCCCCTGCCATGCCCAGGGGCACTCTACCCTACATTAGGCTGCCCACAGCCTCATCCAGCCTTGCCTTAAACACCTCCCGGGAGGTGGCCCCAACCAACCCCTTGGGCAACCCTCATGGTGAAGAACTTCCTCTTCACATCCAATCTGAGGATTGGATGGCAGGAAACAGCCTCAAATTGTGCCAGGTTAGGCTGAGGTTGGATACTAGGAAAAAATTCTTTACTGAAAGAGTGGTCAGGCATTGGAATGGGCTGCCCAGGGAGGTGGTGAAGTCACTATCCCTGGAGGTGTTCCAGAAACTCATGGAAATGGGCACCTGGGGGGCATGGCTTAGTGGCTGTGGTGGTGGTGCTGGGTGTTGCTAGTTGGACCTGACAACCTTAGGTGCCTTTTCCAACCCACACAGTTGCCTGATTCTCTGGTCCCTGATGAAGGCAGCTCCTGTGGGGTGGACTGCCTGGCTGCTGAGCCTTCACATGCACTGCAGCTCTTTGGAAGCCTCAGCCTGTGGCTCTCCCTAGCCTAGCCTGCTGCTCCTGCCACACATTGCTCCAGGTCGCTGCTTTGGAACATGTCACATGTGGGAGTTTGGCGGCCGCAGGTTAGCGCAACAACTCCCGAGCCTATTTGGAGGGCTGCCAGCCCTTTGCAAGCCCTCTGCAAGCTCAGATAAGGGGTGACCTTGCAGCCCCAGAGGCTAGGCCAGGAGTTTATAAATGCTCCATTTGCTTGGGCTGAGCTTTCTCAATATTGTGATCATCCTGTCCGCTGCCGGCGGTGTGCCCCGAGGTGGGGGAGCAGCGCCCAGGGACTGCTCCATGCCATGACCTTCACCGGGGGGGAAGAGTTCCTCAGAGATAGAATCATGGAATAGAAGCGTAGAAGTGATGGAAGGCACCTCAAAGATCATCCAGTTCCAACCCCCCTGTGCCATAGGCAGGGACAACTCCCACTAGAACAGGTCGCTCAAGATGCGATGTCCAGAGTCAGAGGGGACAGAAGCACGACATGCAAGAGAATGCATGAGAATGCTGAAGGGACAGAACCACCACATGCATGAGAATGCATAAATGTGCAGAGGGGACAAGACCACTACATGTATGAGAATGCAGAAGGGACAGAACCAACACATGCATGAGAATGCAGAGGGAACAGAAGCCCCACATGCAAGAGAATGTATGACAATGCAGAGGGGACAAAACCAGCACATGCAAGAGAAATGCATGGGAATGCAGAGGGGACAGAACCATCACATCATGAGAATGCCTGAGAATGTAGAGGGGACAGAACCACTACGTGAATGAGAATGCATAGGGGACAGAACCCCCACATGCAAGAGAACACAGAAAGGACAGAAGTTCCACATGCATGAGATTGCATGAGAAGGCAGGGGGGACAGAACCACCACATGCAAGAGAATGCATAAGAATGCAGAGAGGACAGAAGCTCCACTTGCATGAGATTGCATGAGAAGGCAGAGGGGACAGAACTCACACATGCATGAGAATGTATGAGAATGCAGAGAGGACAGAAGCCCCACATGCAAGAGCATGCATGAGAATGCAGAGGGGACAGAACCTCCATATGCAAGGGACTGCATAAGAATGCAGAGGGGCAGAACCTCCACATGCAAGAGAATGCATGAAAATGCAGAGAGGACAGAAGCCCCACACGCAAGAGAATGTAGAGGGGGCAGAACCCCTACATGCATGAGAATGCAGAGAGGACAGAACCCCCACATGCATGAGATTGCATGAGAAGGCAGAGGGGACAGAACCACCACAGGCAAGAGAATGCATGAGAAGGCAGAGGGGACAGAACCACCACATGCAAGAGAATTCATGAGAATGCAGAGGGGACAGAACCCCCACGTGCATGAAAATGCAGAGAGGACAGAAGCTCCACTTGCATGAGATTGCACGAGAAGGCAGAGGGGACAGAACTCGCACATGCATGAGAATGCATGAGAATGCAGAGAAGACAGAACCCCCACGTGCAAGAGCATGCACGAGAATGCAGAGGGGACAGAACCTCCATATGCAAGGGACTGCATAAGAATGCAGAGGGGCAGAACCTCCACATGCAAGAGAATGCATGAAAATGCAGAGAGGACAGAAGCCCCACACGCAAGAGAATGTAGAGGGGGCAGAACCCCTAATGCATGAGAATGCAGAGAGGACAGAAACCCCACATGCAAGAGAATGCATCAGAATGCAGAGGGGACAGAACCACCACATGCAAGAGAATGCATCAGAATGCAGAGGGGACAGAACCACCATATGCAAGGGACTGCATAAGAATGCAGCGGGGCAGAACCTCCACATGCAAGAGAATGCGTGAAAATGCAGAGAGGACAGAAGCCCCACACGCAAGAGAATGTAGAGGGGGCAGAACCCCTACATGCATGAGAATGCAGAGAGGACAGAACCCCCACATGCATGAGATTGCATGAGAAGGCAGGGGGGACAGAACCACCACAGGCAAGAGAATTCATGAGAATGCAGAGGGGACAGAACCCCCACATGCAAGAGAATGTATCAGAATGCAGAGGGGACAGAACCCCCACATGCAAGAGAATGCATCAGAATGCAGAGGGGACAGAACCACCACATGCATAAGATTGCATGAGAAGGCAGAGGGGACAGAATCCCCAAATGCATGAGAATGCAGAAGAATGCGGAAGGGCCAGAACCATCATATGCATGGGACTGCACAAGAATGCAGAGGGGCAGAACCCCCACACGCATGTGAACGCAGAGGGCTACCTAGGGCTGTACCTTGAGTGAGAAAATGCAGCTTGGGTTTGTTTGAGCTGGAGGTTTTAGACCCTGGCCCCCAAAAGCTTCTCAACAGCAAGCCGAGCTCCTAAAAGGGTGGCTGGGGAAGGATGGCCAAGGCCCCTTGAGCGAGGAGAGGGAGGAAGGGTTGAGTTGGAGGCTTCATTTTGAACCGTAAGGAAATCTAAACATTTTGAAATTCTTCCCCAAATGACAAATAATGTCAAATACTGAGATAGCACTGGGCTGGATTTGAGCTGCGAGGCACCTTCTTGTATTCCCTAACTTCTGATAAAAAGGATGGAAGAGAGTCAGGAAAAATTTCCCTCTCCTTCCCCTCATTATTTGTCTTTTAATTTTTTTTTCCTTTTTTACTTTTTTTTTTTTTTTTAACAGAAAAAAAACCCAACACACCACAACCTCAGTGAAATCAGCACTGCCTCCTGCAATGTTCCACTTTGGATGGGAGAACCTTTTTTTTTGCAACAGGAAATGTTTCCCTCTGGGTTTTCCTGGCTGGCTCTGGCTGGCAGCACCTTCCCAGCCTGCTGCTGTCGAGCTTGGGGTTCAGCCTGGCCATGGCAGCCCAGCATAGGGGTGAGCAAAAGGCACCCCCAAAATCAGTTTTTGGGGATCTGGTACCTCCATGCACAGAAAAGAGTTTGAGTTCCCATTAATGGAGAGGGTTAATTAGCTCAGAAGCAGCACAATAGCTGTACTAAATGAAGGATGGGGGTCAGTAGAAACTGACAATCTTTTTATCAGGGTCTGTTGGGACAGGACAAGGTGGGGTCTGCTGGAGAGCAGCCCTGTGGAGAGGGACCTGGGAGTGCTGGTGGAGAACATCCATGGCACAGCAATGTGCCCTTGTGGCCAGGAAGGCCAATGGGATCCTGGGGTGCATTAGGAAAAGTGTGTCCAGCAGATCAAGGGAGGTTCTCCTACACATCTACTCTGCCCTGCTGAGACCTCATCTTGAGTACTGCCTTCAGTTTTGGGCTCCCCAGTTGAAGAGGGACAGGGACCTGCTGAAGAGGGTCCAGTGGAGGGCTATGAAGATGATGAGGGGACTGGAGCACTGCCTGATGAGGAGGGGCTAAGGGACCTGGGGCTGCTCAGTCTGCAGAAGAGAAGACTGAGAGGGGATTTAATCAATGGTTATAAATATCTTAGGGCTGGGGTCAGGAGTGGGGGGACAGGTTCTGCTCACTTGCTCCCTGGGATAGGACAAGGAGCAATGGATGGAAGCTGCAGCACAGGAGGTTGCAGCTCAACACAAGGGGCAACTTCTTGACTGGAAGGGTCCCAGAACACTGGCACAGGCTGCCCAGAGAGGTTGTGGAGTCTTCTTCTCTGGAGCCTTTCAAAGCCTGTCTGGATGTGTTGCTGTGTGACCTGAGCTAGATTGTCTGGTCCTGCTCTGGCAGAGGGGTTGGACTCGATGACCTCTTTGTTTCCCTTCCCACTCCTGACATCCTGTGATCCTGTGATGGCTTTAAACTAAACGAGGGGAGATTCAGACTAGAGAGAAGGAAGAAACTGTTTATGGTGAGGGTGGTGAGACAGTGGCACAGGTTTCCCAGAGAGGTGGTAGAAGCCCCATCCCTGGAAACTTTCCAGGTCAGGTTGAACCAGTCTCTGAGCACCCTGTTCTAGCTGAAGATGTCTCTGCCCAAAGCAGTTGAGTTGGACTAGAAGCCCTTTAAAGGTCCCTTCCAGCCCAAACCATTCTATGACGAATGATTTGTATTTCCCTCCCCCCCACCTTTTCTTTTTTCCCTCCTTTGCTTTTATCCTTAAGGCTTTCTGGTAAAAAATTTTCAGCTCAGTTAACCAACATTTATACATTTTCAGGCCATGGATCATTTACAAACCCTCTCCCTCCCTATCATAGAATTGGAAGGGACCACAAGCATCATCTAGTTCCAACCCCACTGCCATGCCCAGGGACACCCTACCCTAGATCAGGCTGCCCACAGCCTCATCCAGCCTGGCTGCAAACACCTCCAGGGATGTGGCCACAACCACCTCCCTGGGCAACCCATTCCAGGCTCTCACCACTCTCCCTTCCCCTCTCCCACACAGTTGTAGGTGGCTGAATTATTCCTTCCCCCCCCCATCCATCCATCATCATCGACTGCCCCTGGGCTCTCGCAGGGTCTGTTTGCAGTTTGTGGGCAGGTGACACTTTCTTGCTTGCAAACAATATTTGCTCTCTCCCCGGGGTCAAATAAAGCCATGTGAAAACGTCAGGGTGTGAATTACCTGCGAACTATTTGCCCTCTGCATCCCACCAGGCCCCCTCCGAGCTTCCCCAGGCACCTGAAACCCCACAAAATGGTTGGGGCAAAGCAGGATGAATGGCCAGGAAAGCACCCAGGTGGTTTAGTGTATGCTTTCACCTTTGTAAGAAGAACAAGAGCTGGGTTTTTTTTTTTTTTTTTCTTTTTCTTTTTCCCCTTGGACAAATTCCTGAATCCCAAACCAGCATTTTTATGGGAAAAAAAATACTCTTGGCAACTTTTTTTTAAGGGCTGCTCAGCAAGCTGGGCTTTCCCTAGTTTTGCTTAGGCCCTCTGCTGTGTGGAGAGACTGAAAGAGTTGGGGCTGTTCAGTCTGGAGAAGAGGAGGCTCCCAGGTGGCCTTCCAGTATCTGAAAGAGACCTACAAAAAATCTGGGGAGGGACTTTTTAGGCTATCAGGAAGTGACAGGAGTAGGGGGAATGGAGCAAAGCTGGAGGTGGGGAGATTCACAGTGGAGGTGAGGAGGAAAATCTTCAGCATGAGAGTGGTGAGAGCCTGAAATGAGTTGCCCAGGGAGGTGGTTGGGGCCACATCCCTGGAGGTGTTTGCAGCCAGGTTGGATGAGGCTGTGGGCAGGCTGATCATAGAATCATAGAATGGCTTAGGTTGGAAGAGACCTCAAAGATCATCCAGTTCCAATCCCCCTGCCATTCCCAGGGACACCCTACCCTACATCAGGCTGCCCACAGCCTCTGCCAGCCTGGCTACAAACACCTCCAGGGATGTGACCTCAACCACCTCCCCCTTGGGCAATCCATTCCAGGCTCTCACCACTCTCATGCTCAACAACTTCCTCCTCACATCCACTCTGAATCTCCTCACCTCCAGCTTTGCTCCATTCCCCCTAGTCCTCTCACTACCTGATAGACTCAAAAGTCCCTCCCCAGCTTTTTTGTAGCCCCCTTCAGATCCTGGAAGGCCACAAGAAGGTCACCTGGGAGCCTCCTCTTCTCCACACCGAACAGAATCATCCTCTCTGCAGTATGCAGGGACATCTTCAATTAGATTAGGCTGCTTACCTGCTGTCATCTTATGGGGACACACACACGATGCATGTCTGTTAAGCACTCAGATACCCCAAGTCTGGCTTTATTAATTCCCTTGGCTTGGGTTGGCAAAGCCAATCCCAGCTGGAGGATCTCCGGAAGGAAGAAGAAATCTCCAGCCAAGACTCCAGTGCAGGCACCTGCTCATCTGCTTGGACAACCCCATCTGCCTTGCACACCGTTTTTTTTTCATTTGGGTCTTTCTGCCCTGTTTTTCCTCTCCTCCCCTCTCCAGGGCCAGCAGTGGAGCACTCAGCAGTTAATATCCCCTCTGTCTCCAGCTGTGCTTTAAGAGGTGTAACGTTTGATAAGTCTCATTTAACTTGGCCATACTACATTGTTTGAATAATTCAAATACAGATTGGCCCTTTTAGAAGGATTTCTGCTCTATTGACCCTGCTGGTCATGAGTTACCAGGAAGTCAGGGAGGGGCTTCTGAGGCTGAAAGCCTGGAAAAAAAAAAAAAAAAAAAAAAAAATCAATTAACAGCTTTTTAGTGCCCCAATCACACCCCATTATTCCCGGGTTAATTGCAGTTCTGCTTTGCTGTTAACTCTTTGGGAACAATGTGGCCTTTGAAGAGAAGCAAAAAGGGTTTTCTTCTCCAGCAGGGTCCTAATCTGCATGGACACTCTCATGAGCTTATCACTAGGGTTTGGATGGTTCCAAACCCTAAGGTTTGGAGGGCCAGATCCCTGAAGATGTTTACTGTGTGCAGTTCTGGAGCCCCCAGCACAGGAAGGACATGGAACTGGTGGAGAGAGTCCAGAGGATGACCACAAAGATGATCAGAGGACTGCAGCAGCTCTGCTATGAGGACAGGCTGAAAGAGTTGGGGCTTTTCAGCCTGGAGAAGAGAAGGCTTCCAGGAGACCTTATAGCAGCCTACCAGTATCTGAAGGGGGCCTACAGGAGGGCTGGGGAGGGACTATGGACAAGGGTTTGTAATGACAGGATGAGGGGGAATGGGTTTTAAGTGGCAGAGAGGAGATTTGAACGGGATGTTAGGAAGAAATTCTTCACAGTGAGGATGGCGAGGAACTGGCACAGGTTGCCCAGGAAGGTTGTGGCTGCTCCCTCCCTGGAGGTGTGCAAGGCCAGGCTGGATGAGGTCTTGAGTGACCTGTTCTAGTGGGAGGTGTCCCTGCCTATGGTACAGAGGGGTTGGAACTGGATGATTTTTGAGGTGCCTTCCAACCTAAAGCATTCTATGATTCTACGGAGAAGTGGGTCAGTGTAGCCAAATGGTTGGTCTTGTGCATGTGAAGTCCACAACACACACACTTCAGCAGATGTTCACTCTAGGCCAGCTCTGCTCTGATCACATAGACCAAAAAAACCCCCCAAAAAACAACTTTCAACAGTTGTAGTGCACCTTTTGGGTTAGTTCCATTCAAAAGTGTGTCCAGGTTTTGAGACAGAGATTGATCTGAGGAGGAGTTTTTCAAGGCTCAAAAGAGACTGAAGTGTGGTGATGCTTCAGAAATGAACTGACTCGACTCAGGAAGAGTGTGTTTGGTTCTCTGACAGCTTGGAAGAACCCAAAAAATCTTGCAAGCCTGAAAATGCCAGCTAGTAGCAATGTCTTTTGTCTCCATCACTGTCCTCAACAAGTGATCATAGAATCATAGAATCAGTCAGGGTTGGAAGGGACCACAAGGATCAACTAGTTCCAATCCCCCCTGCCATGCCCAGGGACACCCTACCCTACATCAGGCTGCCCACAGCCTCATCCAGCCTGGCTGCAAACACCTACAGGGAAGTGGCCACAAACACCTCCCTGAGCAACCCATTCCAGGCTCTCACCACTCTCATGCTGAACAACTTCCTCCTCACATCCAATCTGAATCTCCCCATCTTCAGCTTTGCTCCATTCCCCCTAGTCCTGTCACTACCTGAGAGCCTAAAAATTCCATCCCCACCTTTTCTGTAGGCCTCCCTCAGATACTGGAAGGCCACAAGAAGGTCACCTGGGAGCCTCCTCTTCTCCAGACTCAACAGCCCCAACTCTTTCAGTCTCTCCTCATAGCAGAGGTGCTGCAGCCCTCTGAGCATCCTCATGGCCCTTCTCTGGACACACTCCAGCATCTCCACATCCCTCTTGTAACAGGAGCTCCAGAACTGGATGCAGTACTCCAGGTGGGGTCTCACCTGGATGGAGTAGAGGGGGAGAATCCCCTCCCTCCACCTGCTGGCCACACTTCTCCTGATGCAG
>VWZI01022233.1:40044-55325 GCA_013396835.1 Psilopogon haemacephalus
CCTTTTCCTCAGGGCTGCTCTCAGCCATTCCCCACCCAGCCTGGACTTGTGCTTGGGATTGCTCTGACCCAGGTGCAGGACCTTACACTTGGCCTTGTTGAATGCCATGAGGTTGGCCTGGGCACACCTCTCTAGCCTAGAGCAGATCACACAGAAATGCACCCAGGCAGATCTTGAATATCACAAACCTGAGAATCACACAGGATATCAGGGGTTGAAAGGTTCCTAGAGAGATCATCGAGTCTCTTGCAAGAGTAGGACCATGCAATCTAGCTCAGGTCACACAGGAACATATCCAGACAGGCCTTGAAAGTCTCAGAAGAAGAAGACTCCACAACCTCTCTGGGCAGCCTGTGCCACTGCTCTGGGACCCTTACACTCACCCTTGTGTTGAGCTGGAACCTCCTGTGCTGCAGCTTCCATCCATTGCTCCTTGTCCTATCCCATGGAGCAACTGAGCAGAGCCTGTCCCCCACTCCCTCCTGACCCCCAGCCCTCAGATATTTATAAACATTGGTTAAATCCCCTCTCAGTCTTCTCTTCTCTGGCACCAGCTGGCTTGTGGCAAGACCCCTTCCATTCCCACGGAGGTGTGACCAAACACAGAGAGCAGCACCAGGGCTGGCTCAGCTTTTCACTGGGGCACAAGTTCCTTGCAGCATCCCCACCACAGGGTATCTCTAGGAGCCTGTCTGACCAGGGCAGCACTAAAAAAAGCCCTCTCCAGCATGTCTGCTGGAAAAATGACATAACCCTGGCACGTAATCAGGAGTTCCTCCTTTAGGGCAGCCTTGTGGGCTGGGGCCATGTGAGAGGAGATCAAAGGGCAGCACAGGAAAAGGAGAGCAGAGCCTGCAGAGGGAAAAACCACTCTCATCCCCCCACCCTCCCCAGCCCAGGGACTAATCACAGCCCTCAGTGGGCTTTGGGAGTTGCCCTCCACAGGGTGGATGGAGACAGACATCCTCCTCTGGCTCCAGGCACTCGGGTGGGTATGGGCTTGGTGGCCTTCTCCGAGCCTCTCCCACCTTATCATTGGGCTAGTGTGAGCTGGTGGCTGAGGACAAGGTTCAGCCCCTCTTGTGCCTAGTGGTGTTCAAAGCCCATGGAGAAAAAAACATCTTAAAGAGTCATAGAATGTTTTGCGTCAGAAGGAACCTTCACAGATCACAGGATCACAGGATGTCAGGGGTGGGAAGGGACCCAAAGAGATCCTCCAGTCCAAGACTTCTGCACTGGGCAGGGACATAGAATCATAGAATCAACCACAGAGTGGTTTAGATTGGAAGGGACCTCAAAGCTCATCCTGTTCCAACCCCCCTGTGCCATAGGCAGGGACACCTCCCACTAGAACAGGTCCAACCTGGCCTTGAACACCTCCAGGGAGGGAGCAGCCACAACCTCCCTGGGCAATCTGTGCCAGTGTCTCATCACCCTCACTGCAAACAACTTCCTCCTAACATCCACTTTCAATCTCCCCTCACCCACTTTAAACCCATTCCTCCTCATCCTCTCATTACAAGACTTTGTCAATAGTCCCTCCCCAGTCCTCCTGTAGCCCCCTTCAGATACTGGAAGGCTACTTTGAGGTCTCCTGGAAGCCTTCTCTTCTCCAGGCTGCAGAGCCCCAACTCTCTCAGCCTGTCCTCATAGCAGAGCTGCTGCAGCCCTCTCAGCATCTTTGTGTCTTACTCTGGACTGGCTCTAACTCTTCCATGTCCTTCAACTAGATCTTCACTCAGGTCATGTTTCTCAGAACCCCATCCAACCTGACCTGGCATATTTCTGGAGATGAGGCTTCTACCACCTCTCTGGGCAATCTGTGTCAGTGTTACACCAACTTTATGAAAGAATTCTTCTTTCTTTCTAGCCTGCTATTTCCTCTCTTTTAAACTTAAAGCCATCAACCCTTTTCCTGTCACAACAGACCTTCCTGAAAATTTTATCCCTACAGTGAGGGTGGTGAGACATTGGCACAGGTCGTCCAGGGAGGTTGTGGCTGCTTCCTCCCTGGAGGTGTTCAAGGCCATATTGGATGAGTCCTTGAGTGACCTGTTCTAGTGGGAATTGTCCTTGCCTATGGCAAGGGTTTGGAACTGGATGAGCTTTTAGGTCTCTCCCAACCTAAACCATTCTATGATTTGATGATTCTATCTTTCTCCTTTTTAGAACAGAAGGGTGCAAAACCTTGACCCAGAGGAACTCAGAAGACTGCAGTTACACAAAGCAGTGCCACCAGCATCCTCTCCCCTGCATTCTCCAGCTGCTGTTACCCAAATCGGTGCCACCAGCATCCTCTCCCCTGCATTCACCAGCTGCTGTTACCCAAATCAATGCCACCAGCATCCTCTCCCCTGCATTCTCCAGCTGCTGTTACCCAAATCGGTGCCACCAGCATCCTCTCCCCTGCATTCACCAGCTGCTGTTACCCAAATCAATGCCACCAGCATCCTGTCCCCTGCATTCTCCAGCTGCTGTTACCCAAATCAATGCCACCAGCATCCTGTCCCCTGCATTCTCCAGCTGCTGTTACCCAAATCAATGCCACCAGCATCCTGTCCCCTGCATTCTCCAGCTGCTGTTACCCAAATCAATGCCACCAGCATCCTGTCCCCTGCATTCTCCAGCTGCAGCTAGCCAAAGCAGTGCCACCAGCATCCTCTCCCCTGCATTCTTCAAGTGCAGTTACTCAAAGCAGTGCCTCCAGCTGCATTTACCCAAAGCAGTGCCACCAGCATCCTCTCCCCTGCACTCTCCAGCTGCAGTTACCCAAAGCAGTTCCACCATCATCCTCTCCTCTGCATTCTCCAGCAGTTACCCAAAGCAGTGCCACCAGCATCCTCTCCCCTGCATTCACCAGCTGCAGTTACCCAAATCAGTGCCACCAGCATCCTCTCCCCTGCATTCACCAGCTGCATTTACCCAAAGCAGTGCCTCCAGCTGCAGTTACCCAAAGCAGTTCCACCAGCATCCTCTCCCCTGCATTCTCCAGCAGTTACCCAAAGCAGTGACTCCAGCATCCTCTCCCCTGCATTCTCCAGCAGCTACCCAAAGCAGTGACTCCAGCATCCTCTCCCCTGCATTCTCCAGCAGTTACCCAAAGCATTGACTCCAGCACCCTCTCCCCTGCATTCTCCAGCTGCAGTTACCCAAATCAGTGCCACCAGCTGCAGTTACCCAAATCAGTGCCTCCAGCATCCTCTCCTCCTGCATTCTCCATCTGCTGTTACCCAAAGCAGTGCCACCAGCATCCTCTCCCCTGCATTCCCCAGCTGCACTTCTCACCCTCTCTGACTTCAGATTACCCAGGAAAATGCAGGAGATGGGTAGGGAAATGTCACAGCAGAGAAAAGCCACTAAAACTGATGGTCCTTGTGTCCAGGCTGGTGGCACCGAGAGGTCTGCTGTGGTTACATCCCTGGGTACAGAGCCTGGCACAGACTTGCAGCCTGCAGCTCTTCCATTCTTTGCCCATTTGCCACCACCTGCACCCCTAACCACATGCTGCCTCCCCAGCTCCCTCTACCCATGCCAGGGCATTTGCATTACCCAGGGCTTGTGGTTTCTGACCCCTGACTTGCCCGTTGCCACTGGAATTCCCTATCACTCTGTGACTCAGCTGACAGAAGGGGAGAGACAATGGCATTTTACATCAGCCCAGGCTATCAGGAGCCTGCCTTATCTGAGCTGTGTTTTTCTATTAGTCTAACACTCCATTGTGCATCCCTTTATCAGCTGCAATGTTGATGTAATGCTGGCTTGGAAGTGGTTTCTGCATCCTAGCACTAAGACAGCTCACTTTTATTTCAGGGGGGAAGGGGAGGGTGCGAGAGGAGGGTTTATCAGGATTCTCAGGAGATAGGAGCCCTTCTCCTGGCTGGAGCAGGGAGGGAGGGCTGGCTGGGTGGTGGAGGTGGTGGTGGGGGGGGGAGCTACCAGCCTGGGCTGAGGAGGCTATCTGCAGCCAGCAATTTAATCAA
Source organism: Psilopogon haemacephalus (assembly GCA_013396835.1). Taxonomy (NCBI): domain Eukaryota; kingdom Metazoa; phylum Chordata; class Aves; order Piciformes; family Megalaimidae; genus Psilopogon; species Psilopogon haemacephalus. The sequence continues at coordinate 44,025 of VWZI01022233.1, forward strand.
CATCATTTGTTGGGGTAGGGTGTCCCTGCCCATGGCAGGGGGATTGGAACTAGATGATCCTTGTGGTCCCTTCCAACCCTGACTTATTCACAAACACTGTGTGTTTGTTGATGTCTTTCCATTAATGACTCACTTTCATCTCCCAATTCAGGCATTCCACCTCAAAAACCTGGTTGGTAAAAGGAAAGTGCTGTACACACAGTTTTAATGCCAAGGAGTGGTGATTTCTACTGGTTCATCTGGTGACTTTGCCCAACTAATCTAGGGTAGGGTGTCCCTGGGCATGGCAGGGGGAATTGGAACTAGATGATCCTTGTGGTCCCTTCCAACCCTGACTGATTCTATGATTCTATTTCTGCTCAGCAGCTCACAGCACATAAAAAAAAAATTAAAATTCACTCCTTATCCAGATACAAAGAAGCCCTCACAGATTTCTCCTCTGAGCTTCCCCAGCCTTTAATTGGCACCACATGATTTTTTTTAACATGCAATCAGCATCAGGTACTTCACAGAGGTGTTTAGGTGCCCCCTTCTCTAGTTGGAGAGGGGAGTTCTTCCAGATTGCATCTCAGTACCACATATAGAATCATAGAATGGTTTAGGTTGGAAGGGACCTCAAAGCTCAGCCAGTTCCAACCCCCCTGTGCCATAGGCAGGGACACCTCCCACTAGATCAGGTAGCTCAAGGTCTCATCCAGCCTGGGTCAAGACCTCATCCAGCCTGAGAGCATCTTAGGAAGGTAGGAGTCAGTCCCCACTCTGGGCTGTCCCTCTGTTAGCTCTAGACATGCTTAGAAGAGTAGCTGATGGGTCCTGGTTGCCAGTGTTGGGTGAGGTGAAACTCACTGTGTGTTTGTTGATGCCTTTCCATTAATGACTCACTTTCATCTCCCAATTCAGGCATTCCACCTCAAAAACATGGCTTGTAAAAGAAAAGTCCTGCATAGACAGCTTTAATGCCAAGGAGTGGAGATTTCTACTGGTTCATCTGGTGACTTTGCCCAACTAATCTAGGGTAGGGTGCCCCTGGGCATGGCAGGGGGGGTTGGAACTAGATGATCCTTGTGGTCCCTTCCAACCCTGACTGATTCCATGGTTCTGTGATCTGCACTATGGTTAGGACAACAAATTTCACTTTATTGCACTTACCAGCCCAAGCTGAGCAGAGTATTCGCAGCCAGCAACTTGATGCATGTAATTTCTGCCCTCCTCCCTCCAGACAATATTTTGCTTGCTGGTCAAGATAAATGCCCTGGGTAACCCAACCCTGGATGTGTTTAAAGGTGGTTTGGATGTGGTGCTCAGGGCTATGGTTTAAGGTGAATCTCATGGAATAGGCTTCTAGGTTGGACTTGGTGATCCTGAGGGGCTTTTCCAACCTGAATCTTGTTAAGCAAGGATTCCAGGTTGGACTTGGTGATCCTGAGGGGCTTTTCCAACCTGGATGTTTCTGTGGTTCTGTCTTCTCTGGTTCCTGCTGCAAGCCCCAGAAGGTGCATTTTGCAGCTGGACTGACCCAGTTGCTGGTGGCAGGGCCAGCCTAGAGTTGCCCTGCAGTGTAAGCCATAGAATCATAGGATCACAGATTGGCTTAGGTTGGGAGCAATGCCTCTCATTTTGACTTGGCTGCTCAAGGCCTCATCCAACCTGGCCTGGGACACTCCCGGGGAGGAGGCATCCACAAATTCCCTGGGCAACCTATTGTAGGTTCCCACCACCCTCATACTGGAGAACTTCTTCCTAAGATGCAGTCTAAACTTGTTCTCTCTTTCCCCCTAGTCCTATCTAGACTTGGGCTCTAGATCCCTCATCTGCTTCGCTGTTCTCCTTTGGACAAGCTTCTGCACCTCAATGTCCTTCTGCTAAAGAGGACCCCAAAACTGAAGTCATTATTCAAGATGTGGCCTCACATAGTGAACTTAATCATTAACATTGTGTTTTACTCAAGCTCAGTAAGCTGGGAAAGAATCACAAAATCACAGAATCACAGGATTAACCAGGCTGGAAATTACCTCTGAGTCCAACCTATCACCTAACACCTTCTAATTAACTAATCCATGGCACTATGTGCTCCATCCAGGCTTTTCTTGAACACCTCCAGCAATGGAGACTTCACCACCTCCCCAGGCAGCCCATTCCCTGGGGATTGGACCAGATGACCTTTCAACGACAGAATCAAAGAATTAACCAGGTTGGAAAAAACCCTTCAAGATCATGGAGTCCAATCTACCACCTAATGCCTTCTCATTAACTAAGCCATGGCACTAAGTGCTTTTTAAATGCCTCCAGGGATGGGGACTCCACCACCTCCCCGGGCAGCCCATTCCAATGCCAATCACTCTTGCTATGAAGAACTTCTTCTTAACATCCAGCCTAAACCTGCCCTGGCAGCCTTGAGACTGTGTCCTCTTATTCTGTCCCTGGGTTGCCTGGGTGAAGAGCCCAACCCCACCTGGCTACAACCTCCTTTCAGGCAGTTGTAGAGGGCAATGAGGTCTGCCCTGAGCCTCCTCTTCTCCAGCCCACAAACACCTTCATAAAATGCATATAGGCACTGCTCATCACCTGCATTTAGCTGCATGATAGTTCATGTGCTATTAATACCAAGCAGCTGTGAGTCATCCTTTGGCTCTTTCACTTCTGGTCGGTTCACAGGGAGACCAGGCAGAGGACAGCATTGATTTTGGACTTTGGGCTCAATTACTGAGTGACTCAGCCCAGCTGAGGGGTTGTATTGTGTGGCCCCAGATAGGCATCTGCAGGCACATCCATCACTTTAGTGGCTCAGCAGCTCTGCTCTCACCTCCACAGGCTCATTTGATGCGGGAGGATAAGCAACGCCTGTGCCTTGCTGCAGACCTCTCAGCTCCCATTTGAGAGCTGGAGTCAGAGCAAAGGCTTTTCTGTGGTGCTTGAAAAGGGCTGTAAGGAATCATAGAATTGGTCAGGGTTGGAAGGGACCACAAGGATCAGCCAGTTTCAACTCCCTGCCATGTCCAGGGACACTCTACCCTACATCAGGCTGCTCACAGCCTCATCCAGCCTGGCTGCAAACACCTCCAGGGATCTGGCCCCAACCACCTCCCCTGGGCAACCCATTCCAGGCTCTCACCACTCTCAAGGTGAAGAACTTCCTCCTCAAATCCAATATGAATCTCCCCACCTCCAGCTTTGCTCCATTCCCCCTAGTCCTGGCACTCCCTGATAGCCTCAAAAGTCCCTCCCCAGCTATTTTGTATCTCCCTTCAGATCCTGGAAGGCCACAAGAAGGTCACCTGAGAGCCTTCACTTCTCCAGACTGAACAGCCCCAACTCTTTCAGTCTCTCCTCATAGCAGAGGTGCTGCAGCCCTCTAAGCATCCTCGTGGCCCTTGTCTGGACACACTCCAGCATCTACACATCCCTCTTGTAATAGTTGCTCCAGAACTGGATGCAGTACTCCAGGTGGGGTCTCACCAGAGCAGAGTAAAGGGGGAGAATCACCTCCCTCCACCTGCTGGCCACACTTCTGATGCAGCCCAGGCTCTGCTTGGCTTTCTGGGCTGCAAGTGCACACTGCTGCCTCATGTTGAGCTTCTCCTCCACCAGCCCCCCCAAGGCCTTCAGGGTTGCTCTCCAGCCAGTCACTGCCCAGCCTGGATTTGTGCTTGGGATTGCCTCGACCCAGCTGCAAGACCTTGAACTTGGCCTTGTTGGAACTCCTGAGGTTGGCTTGTTGCCACCTCTGCAGCCTGTCCAGGTCCCTCTGGATGTCATGGTCAATCTTTATAACAGGGCCTGTTGGAAGAGGATGAGGGGTGATGTCTTTAAACTCAGAGAGAGGGGATTCAGACTAGAGCTAAGGAAATTCTTTATACTGAGAGTGGTGAAACACCAGCACAGATTGCCCAGAGAAGTGGTAGAAACTTCATCCCTAGGAATATTCCAAGTCAGGCTGGATGAAGCTCTGAGAAACCTGATTTGCTTGAAGATGTCCCTCCTCACTGCAGGAAGATTGGAGCAGATCTTCTTCAAATGTCTCTTCCACCCCAAAGAACTCTGTGATTCTGTGATACACAGAAGGAAGAAATTCTTTACGCTGAGAGTGGTGAAACACCAGCACAGACTGCCCAGAGAAGTGGCAGAAGCCTCATCCCTGGGAATATTTCAAGTTAGGCTGGATGAAGCTCTGAGCATCCTGATTTGCTTGAAGATGTCCCTCCTCACTGCAGGAGGATTGGACCAGAACCTCTTGAAAGGTCTCTTCCGCTATAAAGAACTCTATGATTCTGTGATTTACAGAAGGAAGAAATTCTTCATGCTTACAGTGGTGAAACACCAGCACAGATTGCCCAGAGAAGTGGCAGAAGCCTCATCCCTGGGAATATTTCAAGTTAGGCTGGATGAAGCTCTGAGCATCCTGATTTGCTTGAAGATGTCCCTCCTCACTGCAGGAAGATTGGAGCAGATCTTCTTTAAAGGTCTCTTCCACCCCAAAGAACTCTGTGATTTTGTGATACACAGGAAGAACCTGGGAGCTCCGAAAAGCTCCCCAGAAGCTGTTTTCATCCCTTGGGATTTTATCCTTCAGATAAAAGGAACTTCAGATAAAAAGACCTTACAGCAACCTTCCAGTATCTGAAGGGGGCCTACAGGAAGGCTGGGGAGGGACTATTCATAAGGTCTTGTAATGACAGGATGAGGGGGAATGGGTTCAAACTGGAAGAGGGGAGATTGAAACAGGATGTTAAGAGGAAGTTGTTTGCAGTGAGGGTGGTGAGACACTGGCACAGGTTGTCAAGGGAGGTTGTGGCTGCTTCCTCCCTGGAGGTGTTGAAGGCCAGGCTGGATGAGTCCTTGAGTGACCTGATCTAGTGGGAGGTGTCCCTGCCTATGGCACAGGGGGGTTGGAACTGGATGATCTTTGAGGTCTCTTCCAACCTAAACCATTCTATGATTGTATGAACTTACAGCAGACTGCATACACTAATCCTGGGACAACTCTTTGGACACAGGTGGGGCATCATCCTCTGGGCTGTTGTCTGAGGAGTGATGGGAATGGCAGGAGTACTCACACACAACAAGCTTTGCCCAAAGGGAATGGTGGCTGGGATGAACATTGGCACCTTGAAAAAGTCTGCTGTTAGAAATACCTCACACGCAGCAGAGTGTCCTGTCCACCACTAATCCAGACATGAACAACAGCACTTTTCACTCACACACAACAGGCTTCAGCCTGGACTTTGGCATTTGCCCACCTGTAGTTTTTTGCATCTGTGTTTGCATACCCCAGATCACTGCTTTGCCTGCTGACCCCTGGAGGTGCATGAAGACCACATCATAGAATCATAGAATGGTTTAGGTTGGAAGAGACCTCAAAGATCATCCAGTTCCAGTCCCCCTGTGTCATAAGCAGGGACACCTCCCACTAGAACAGGTTGCTCAAGGACTCATCCAACCTGGCCTTGAAAACCTCCAGCAAGGGAGTAAGCCAAAACCTCCCTGGGCAACCTGTGCCAGTGTCTCACCACCCTCACTGCAAACAACTTCCTCCTAACATCCTGTTTCAATCTCCCCTCTGCCAGTTTAAACCCATTCCTCCTCATCCTCTCATTACAGGACCTTGTCAATAGTACCTTCCCAGACTTTCTGTATCCCCCTCTCAGATATTGGAAGGCTACTATGAGGTCTCCTGGAAGCCTTCTCTTTTCCAGGCTGCAGAGCCCCAATTCTCTCAGCCTGTCCTCAGAGCTGAGCTGCTGCAGCCCTCTCAGCATCTTGGTGGCCTCCTCTGGACTGGCTCCAACACTTCCATGTCCTTCTTCTGTTGGGGGCTCCAGAACTGCACACAGTGCTGCAGGTGGGGTCTGAGGAGAGCAAAGCAAAGGGGCAGAATCCCCTCTGTTCTGGCACAAAGAACCATAGAGTAGAAACATGAACCACAGTGGGCAGAAAGAGCCATGGTAAATGGTTACTGCCCATCCCCAGCCACATGGAACCATAGAGTAGAAACATGAACCACAGTGGGCAGAAAGGGTCATGGTAAATGGTTACTGCCCATCCCCAGCCACACAGAACCATAGAGTAGAAACATGAACCACAGTGGGCAGAAAGGGGCCATGGTAAATGGTTACTGCCCATCCCCAGCCACATGGAACCATAGAGTAGCAACATGAATCACAGTGGGTATAAAGAGCCATGGTAAATGGTTACTGCTCATCCCCAGCCACATAGAATCATTGAATCATGGAATGGTTTAGGTTGGAAGGAACTTCCAAGGTGATCTATTCCCAACCCTCCACCCTGGGCAGGATCACCTCCCCCTAGAACAGGTCTCTCAAGAGCTCATCCAACCTGGCCTTGAACACCTCAGATCTATAGTTCGAATTTGTCCTTTTGTCTTCAGATTCAAAACACGAAGATGGAAGTGCTGCTGCAATGGGATGCAGGAGACCAAGACAGTCTCATCTCTCAGATCCTACCTGGACCAGCCAGCTTCTGCACCAAAGCTGTTTGTGCTGATGCCTCTTCCCCTTCAGCCTCTGGCTGCCTGTGCTGGAGCCTGCTGCTCTCTCTGCCCGGCCAGTGGTGACGTTTTTTTGTCTCAGTCATCATTTCTATTGTTATCTGCTCACTATCTGATCCTCTCCCAGGCTGGGCCAGGAAACAACTTTCTGCCTCTGTCTTCGAGGGCTGCTCCATCCTCTTCCTCCTTGGAGAAGACAAAAGCAAAACAAGCTGGTGATGAATCAGACCTTTCCCTTCCCGCTTTGCCCCTTCACTTCCCCCTCTCATTTTTTACAGGGACCAGTTTCTGCCTTTCCCCTCCTGTTTGTCCGGGATGTGGCCAGCACAGTTCCCCTGTGCTCAGCATCCCTGGGGGAGCCTGGCTGGCTCCTTTTGGTGTCAGCAGGAGTTCAGCAGTGGGTAAAGGCTGATAGGGCTCCTCCGTCCCCTAACCGCCTCCTCCAACCCAGCGTCTGCAAGAGGCTTGGACTTGTGACACCAGAGAGCAGGATCAAACCTGGACAGCTGAACTCCAGCCCAGCTAGAGGTTCATGAGGGTTCAGAAAAGCAACTGGACAGATGGGTGGAGGGAAAACGGTCAACCAGTGGCCACCAAACGTGAGATCCATCCCGGGATGTCATGTGGCAGCAGCAGGCTAGGAGCTGGAAGAGGCTGTTGGGGAAGTGTTGCTCTGTGCTTGCCGTGATTTTGTCTTCTTTCACAGAATCACAGACTGTCAGGGGCTGGAAGGGACCCTCAAAGCTTATCCAGTCCAACCTCCCCTGCCAGAGCAGCGTCACCTAGAGCAGATCACACAGGAACACATCCAGGCAGGTCTTGAATATCACACACAGAGGAATCACGCAGGGTATCAGGGGTTGGAAGGGACCCAAAGATATCATTGAGTCCAACTCCCCTGCCAGAGTAGGGTAGCAGGATATCAGGGGTTGGAAGGGACCCAAAGAGATCATTGAGTCCAACCCCCCTGCCAGAGTAGGATCACAGGATGTCAGGGGTTGGAAGGGACACAAAGAGATCATTGAGTCCAGCGCCCCTGCCAGAGTAGGATAGCAGGATGTCAGGGGTTGGAAGGGACACAAAGAGATCATTGAGTCCAGCGCCCCTGCCAGAGTAGGATAGCAGGATGTCAGGGGTTGGAAGGGACACAAAGAGATCATTGAGTCCAACCCTCCTGCCAGGGCAGGCTCACAGGATGTCAGGGGTTGGAAGGGTCCCAAAGAGGTCATCAAGTCCAACCCCCCTGCCAGGGCAGAAGCAGACAATCTAGCTCAGGTCACACAGGAACACATCCAGACAGGACTTGAAAGTCTCCAGAGAAGAAGACTCTACAACCTCTCTGGGCAGCCTGTGCCAGTGCTCTGGGCCCCTTACAGTCAAGAAGTTGCTCCTTGTGTTGAGGTTCCCTCTTGTGTTGAGGGGTCCTACACTCTTTATCTTTATAAAACCACCTCACTCTTTTAATAGAATCATAGACTGGTTTAGGTTGGAAGGGACCTCAAAGGTCATCCAGTTCCAACCCCCCACCGCCATAGGCAGGGACACCTCCCACTAGAACAGGTTGCTCAAGGTCTCATCCAACCTGGACTTCAACATCTGCAGGGAGGGAGCAGCCACAACCTCCCCAGGCAACCTGTGCCAGTGTCTCACCACCCTCACTGCAAAGAACTTCCTCCTAACATCCAGTTTCAATCTCCCCTCTGCCAGTTTAAACCCATTCCTCCTCATTCTGTCATTGCAAGACCTTGTCAGGTTGGATGAGGCTCTGTCTAGCCCGACCTAGGGTAGGATGTCCCTGGCCATGGCAGAGGAACTAAATGATCCTTGTGCTCCCTTCCAACTCTGATTCTATGATTCTATGATTCAGTAGTTCCTCCCCAGCCTTCTTGTAGGCCCCCTTCAGATACTGGAAGGCTACTCTAAGGTCTCCTGGAAGCCTTCTCTTCTCCAGGCTGAAAAGTCCCAACTCCCTCAGCCTGTCCTCATAGCAGAGCTGCTGCAGCCCTCTCAGCATCTTCATGGCCTCCTCTGGACTCTCTGTAACAGTTCCATGTCCTTCTTGTGTTGGGGGCTCCAGAACTGCACACAGTACTGCAGGTGGGGTGTGAGGAGAGCAGAGCAAAGGGGCAGAATCCCCTCCCTTGCCCTGCTGCCCACAGCTGCTCTTGCTGCAGCCCAGCACACAGTTGCTGTCTGGGCTGCACTCACATTGCAGCCTCATCTTCAGCTTTTCATCCCCCCACACCCCCAGGGCCTTTTCCTCAGGGCTGCTCTCAGCCATTCTCCACCCAGCCTGGACTTGTGCTTGGGATTGCTCTGTCCCGGATGCAGGACCTTACACTTGGCCTTGTTGAATGTCATGAGGTTGGCCTGGGCACACCTCTGCAGCCTGTGCAGGTCCCTCTGGATGGATCCCTGCCCTCCAGCAAGTCAACTGTGCCACACAGCTTGGTGCCATCTGCACACTTGCTGAGGCTGCACTGATTCCTCTGCCCATGGCACTGACAAAGATGTTCAACAGCACTGGGCCCAGAACTGACCCTTGAGGGATGCCACTTGGCACTGGTTTTTAGGTGGACATTGTGCCCTTGATCACCACTCTCTGTGTGCCACCATCCAGCCAATTCCTTATCCAGTGAGTTGTCCATCCATCAGGTCTGTGTTTTTCCAGTTTGGTGACCAGGATGTCATGTGGGACAGAGTCAAAGGCCTTTCTTAGATCCAGGTAGATGCCATCAGTTGCCCTTCCCTTGTCCACTGCTCCTGTGACTTCATCACAGAAAGCCACCAAATGGATGAGGTAAAGGCTGAGGTACTTCATACCTTCTTTGCCTCAGTCTTTATTAGTAGAATCAGTTGTTCCCTGGAAGACCAACACCATGTGCTGGAAGATAGGGGTGAGGAGAAGAATGAATCCCCCACATTCCAAGAGGAGATGGTTAGGAGATGGTTAGGAGATGGTTAGCAGTGGCTGAACCACTTAGAGATACACAAGTCTCTGGAGCCAGATGCCATACACCTGAGGACACTGAGAGAACAGATAGAAGTGCTCTCCAAGCCACTTTCCCTCATTTACCAGCAGTCCTGAACGACTGGTGAGCTCCCAGCTGACTGGGGATTGGTAGGTGTGACACTTGAAGGTATCTGGAGGGGCTGGATCACCAGGCTGAGGCCAGCTCTAAGAGGTTTAACAAGGCCAAGTGCCGGGTCCTGCACTTGGGTCCCAGCAAGCCCATGCAACACTCCAGCCTTGGGGAAGAGTGGTTGGAAAGGTGAACAGGAGAGAAAGATCTGGGGATGCTGAATGACAGCCAGCTGATCAGGAGCCAGCAGTGTGCCCAGCTGGCCAAGAAGGCCAGCAGCATCCTCTACTCTATCAGAAATAGTGTGGCAAGCAGGACCAGGGACATTATTGTCCCCCTGTTAGCAATGGTGAGGTGATACTGGGAGTACTGGGTAAAGTTTCAGGGCAATCACAGCAAGCAAGATATTGAGGTGCTGGAGCATGCCCAGAAGAGCAATGGAGCTGATGAAGGGTCTGAAGAACAAAACTCTTCACACCCTATGAGGAGTGGCTAAGGGAATTGGGGTGGTTTAGCCTACAGAAAATGAGGCTGAGGGGAGACCTTCTTGCTCTCTACAACTAATTGAAAGAAGGTTGCAGTGAGGTGGTTGTTGGCCTCTTCTGCTTCATGAGGAGTTATAGCATGAGAGGAAATGACCTCAAATTGCAGCAGGAGAGGTTCAGGGTGGATAGAAGAAGAAACTTCTTCACTGAAAGGATTACGAAACACTGGAACAGGCTCCCAAAGGAGGTGGTTGAACCTCCCCCCACAATGTGTTTAAGAGGTGCAGAGATGTGATGCTAAGGGACATGGTTTAGCATGAGTCAAGCTTGACTCAAGACTTCTTGGCTTAGATAATAATAGAATCAGTAAGAGTTGGAAGGAACCACAAGGATCATCCAGTTCCAACTCTCCTGCCATGCCCAGGAACACCTTACCCTACATCAGGCTGGCCACAGCCTCATCCAGCCTGGCCTTAAACACCTCCAGGGATGTGGCCCCAACATCAGGCTGGCCACAGCCTCATCCAGCCTGGCTGCAAACACCTCCAGGGCTGTGGCCTCAACATCAGGCTGGCCACATCCTCATCCAGCCTGGCTGCAAACACCTCCAGGGCTGTGGCCTCAACATCAGGCTGGCCACAGCCTCATCCAGCCTGGCCTTAAACATCTCCGGGGATGAGACTTCCACCACCTCCCTGGGCAACCCCTTTCAGGCTCTCACCACCCTCCTGGTGAAGAACTTCTTCTTAACACCCAGTCTGAACCTCCCCATTTTTGGCATTTTTAAGCTCCCTGCCCTGGGGAGCATCGAGTACTCCATACCTTGTGTGGCAGAGCCTTTGGCACAGCAGCAATGGGCTGCAGGCTCTTGCATACAGACAAACCCTGGCTGAAGAAAAGGAAGCCCTCTGCTCATTCCTCCATCCCCTCCTATCTTGACCCTGACTGCTTATTAGCTGGGATATGTTTATCCTAAATCTTTCTTTTCTTCTTTTTTTTTTTTTTTTTTTCTTTGCATCTCCCCCTCCACATCTCCCTTCCCTGCTTTTTCTCCCACTGTTTCTCTCTCTCTCCCAGCAGCCCACATGCACACCCTCCTTTTCCAAGGCCAGGGCTGAGCTTGCAGAGGAGTGCAGCTTTCAGACTAAACTTTAATTTGCACTCTCCCTGTTTCAAGGGCACAAAGCAGTTGAGTGTTTGCCTTTTTTTTTTTTTTTTTTTCTTTTTT
>VWZI01022234.1:0-47611 GCA_013396835.1 Psilopogon haemacephalus
AGCCCCTAATCCATACCCATCCACAATCCACGCCAACAGCCAGCCTCTAATCCATTACCAATCCATAATCTATTCATTTCTATGTTAGCAATCAATTGCCAAGCAAGAAGTCTTTGAGCTGGGTGTTCTCCTTCTACTGATGGGATAACCTCCAAGCAAAAAAGAATTAGGACAAAAAGGAACAGTAGAGTCTGCCTTTGACTATTAATATTTCATTAATTCAGCATATTAAAAGCAACGACACCAAAAATCCCACACCCCCCTCCCCAACTCAATACCCTGAAATTACACAATGGTTTTGTTCTCACAATAAATATTTTCTTGGCTCTGTTTGCAGTGATACCTTTGAGTGGACTTTTCTAATAGTCACTTCATTCTCACTCAATTCAGTCTTAGTTTGTCTTCTCAGCAGGAGATCCCTCTTGCATACAAATGGAGATTGGAAATTTTGGAGGGATCAGAGGCGAGGAAAAAAAAAACCAACAAACCCAAACCAACTAATGTGAATTCAAGACCAGTGTTTCATTTGAGAGTTGCTAGAGGAGAGAAGCTGTGTTGTGCAAGCCTACCAGAGAACACTGCCACATGCTCTGCCACCTCCTGACTTCTGCGCATCCCCAGTGTGGCTTGTGAGAACTATTGTGTGCTGCCCCCAAACAACTGTAATGAAAGGTTTAAAGACTTCTCCAAAAGAAGAAATACCAAGCTTTACAAACTAGCCCAAAGATTTCAAGCTAGCAAAGGCGTGTTTAAAACTATCAATTGAAAAAAAAAATCATACCAGAAAATAATTTCTCAGATCCTTGCCTGCAGAAGGGGACAGGAGTTGAGTCACCCTCTGTGGCCACACACAGCATTTCACTCAATGCACTCTCAAACCAGCACCTGAGAAACTGCAAGCAGAAGATCCTGGAAAACCTGCTGATGGGGACTGGAGTTGGGTCACCTTCTGTGGCCCCACACAGCATTTCACTCAATGCACTCTCTCAAACCCATGCCTGAGAAACTGCAAGCAGAAGATCCTGGAAAACCTGCATTTCACAGCTGGTCACACATGCACGAAGCTCAGCTAATGCAGTTCAGAGCATGCAACGTGACACAGCAGTGCAGACAGGGGTTTTGTCCTGTCTTACCAAGTACCTGTTAAATACAATTAATATTGCTTCTCGGACTCATTCACACAATTCCCGATTAGGAAGGAAAATGAAGCACATCCAAGCATAGAACTGGTTTGGTTGGAAAAGCCCTTGAAGACCATCCAGTCCAATCATTCTCTAACTCTGCCAAGGCTAAACCATGTTCCTCAGCACCACATCTCTGCCTCTCTTAAACACCTCCAGGGATGAGGATTCGACTACCTCCCTGGGCAGCCTGCGCCAGTGGTTGAGAATCCCTTCAGGGAAGTTGCTCCTAATATCCAAATTTAACCTCCCCTGTGGCAACTGTAGGCCATTTTTTCTGGCCCAATCAATTGTTAGTAGGGAAAAGAGACCAATACCCACCTGGTCCAACCTCTTCAGGGAGGAGGTCTCAATTTCCCCAGGCTAAATAGTCCCAGTTCCCTCAGCTGCTCCTAACAAAACTTGTTCTCTAGCCCCTAAGACACAAAAGGCTGACTTCCAGTATCTGAAGGGGGCCTACAAAAAAGCTGGGGAGGGACTTTTTAGGCTATCAGGACTAAGGGGAATGGAATAAAGCCAGAGGTGGGGAGATTCAGACTGGACATGAGGAGGAAGTTCTTCAGCATAAGAGTGGTGAGAGCCTGGAATGGGTCACCCAGGGGGGTGGTCGGGGCCACATCCCTGGAGGTGTTTGCAGCCAGGCTGGCAGAGGCTGTGGGCAGCCTGATCTAGGGTAGAGTGTCCTTGCCCATGGCAGAGGACCTGGAACTGGATGATCCTTGTGGTTCCTTCCAACCCTGACTGATTCCATAATTCTTTCACTTAGAAATTCTTTTATTCCTTCCTGAAGCCCCTTCACCACTGCACTGGGGTATCCCAGTCCTGGTACAACTCAACCCAGTTCCACCCCTCTCTGGGTGAGTTACCAGCAAGGCCAATACAACACAGCTCCCCACCAGAGGAAGTTAAAGACTATTTAGAGTTTGTGATGGATCCTTTTTCTGCCTCTCAGGGGAGAAAGCAGCACTTTTACAAACCTCTAAGGTCACTACAGACAAAATTGCTCTTCCTCCCAGAGCACCTAGGATCACCTAAGGCAGGTCATACAGGAATGCATCCAGATGCATCTTGAAAGTCTCCAGAGAAGGAGATTCTACAGCCCCTCCGTGCAGTCTGCTCCAGGGCTCCAGCACCCTTACAGCAAGACTTTCCCTCATGTTGAGGTGGATTGTCTTGTGTTCCAGTTTATATCCATCGCCCCTTCCCTTTCCAGTGGTGCCTTATGACAAGACACTGGCCCCTCCTTGACACCCACCTTTCAGGTATTTGTAAACATTAGCAAGATCTCCTCCCAGGCTAATCAGCTCCTCCTCAGACAAATGTTCCTGTCCCTTCATTATCCTTGTGGCCTCCCTTGGATTCTCTTCTGCATATTCCTGCCCCTCTTGATTTAGTGAGCCAAAATTAGACACAACACTCCAGATGTGGTCTCACCAGGGCAGAGTGGGAGGAGAACCTTCCTTGACATGCTGACCATGCTCCTCTTAACACACCCCAGGATACCATTGCCATTCTTGGCCACAAGGGCACATTGCTGTCCCATGGATAATTTCTTGTCCACCAGGACTTCAAGGTCCTACTCCACAGAACTGCTTTTCAGCAGGTCAACCCCTGTTGAGCACTGTGAGCTGCTGGAAAGTTTTTGGCACAGCCAGAAGCACTGCCATTTGCCTTTGTACTCTCTTTGCAGCCAGTCCTGGTACAGCAAGGACATAAATCGTGACAAGGACAATAACAATGTTGAGAAGTTACTTCAGAAAGATGCAGACACTTTTTTTTTTTTCCAAGCAATGGAGGCTAAGGGAAGCAGACTGTGCTCTTCTGATCAGCCACTGCTCGATGCCAGAATAAGGAGCATTCCTCCCTTCCAAACCATCCTGAGCTGATCACACAGTACCACCCTGTTCTGCTTCATGCCATCTATCACCAGCTGACAGCATGGCAGAAACCAAAGGCTCTCCTCAATTGGTAAGCGCCTGTCAGATCAGTTGTAGATGCTTCTGACACGGATGCACACAATGGAAGACAGGAAGACACTGCCACAGGAGTGAACTGGTACTTCTTAGGAAGATGTCTGTGACTGGAGAATTTTTTCACTGATTCTACTTAATTTGCCTTTTTTTCATACATCCTTCAACTTATATATTACCTAGAAAGTTTGGACCAGATGATCCCTGAGGTCCCTTCCAACCTGGCATTCTATGATTTAATTCCTGCTGCAAGAAACCTGTGATTTACCACAGAAACAGCTTCTCCTGAAGGCCAGCATCCATTCTCTGAGCAAGCAGTAACTTCATAAGGTACTGTAGTGACAGAATGAGGGAGGGGCAAGGGCTTTAAGCTTTAAGATTGAGACTGGATATTGGGAAGAAATTCTTTCCAGTGAGGGTGCTGAAACACTGGAAGAGGTTGCCCAGGGAGGCTGCAGAGATTTAAATGATGTTAGGAAGAAGTTCTTTACAGTGAGGGTGGTGAGATGCTGGCACAGGTTCCCCAGCCTGTGGATGCCCCCTCCCTGGAGATGTTCAAGGCCAGGTTGGACTAGATTTAGATTAGACATTGGGCAGAAATACTTTCCCATGAAGGTGATGAGACACTGGAACAGGTTGCCCAGACAAGTGGAGTCTCTGAACCTGGAACTGTTCAAAGCCAGACTGGAAGAGGCCTTGAGCAACCTGCTCCAGTGGAAGGTGTCCCTACCCATGGCAGGGGGGGTCACAAGTAGAACACCTTTAAGGTCCCTTCCAATCCAAACCATTCCACAAAGACCCATTTCACTTCACTTCCATTAGACTTCAAGTCTCCACAACATATTTAACTCTGAAATTTCACATTCTCTTTTTTTTTTTTTCTTTTTCTTCCCCAAAGGAACTTGTGAACAAATCATTATACTCCCACAAAACAAGTAACTTAGTGAGCAAAGGTTATGCTACAGCTGACTCACCATTGTCTCCTCTGTGGCCCCATATTTGGGTTGGGGAAAAAAAAACCAAAACACTAACAATTAAAAAAACAGACTTCAATGGAAATTATTGTCAGTTGGGATTCTTTCATGAGCTCTTCAATTCCCTCCTGGCACAAAGAAGGTTTTTCATTGTAGCTGGATCTGTACTAGCCATTCCCATCTCGGGAGGAACATAGTGTCATTAACTGTCACACACAGTGCTTGGAGGCAGCACAAACACAGTCATAGAATCAGTCAGGGTTGGAAGGGACCACAAGGATCATCTAGTTCCAACCACCCCTGCCATGCCCACGGACATCCTACCCTAGATCAGGCTGCCCACAGCCTCATACAGCCTTGCCTTAAACACCTCCAGGGATGGGACCTCAACCACCTCCCTGGGCAACCCATTCCAGGCTCTCACCACTCTCATGGTGAAGAACTTCCTCCTCACCTCCAGGCTGAATCTCCCCACCTCCAGCTTTGCTCCAGTCACTCAGGCTTGACCAGCTTCTGCCCTTTTTCCAGCATGACAGAAGCAACTGTGGGATCCAGCCTAACTCACTTGTTAAAATATTGAGGTGCTGCCCTGTAACCTAAATTTCTCCCATTTGTTCCAGCAAAATGTTTTTGTAAACATTCACCACTCCCACTAGAACAGGTCACTCAAGACCTCATCCAGCCTGGCCTTGAACAACCCCAGGGAGGAAGCAGCCACAACCTCCCTGGGCAACTTGTGCCAGTGTCTCACCACTCTCACTGCAAAGAACTTCTTCCTAACATCCAGTTTCAGTCTCCCCTCTGCAAGTTTAAACCCATTCCTCCTCATCCTGTCATTACAAGCCCTTGTCAATAGTCCCTCCCCAGCCTTCTTGTAGGTCCCCTTTAAAACTCCTGCAGTATGATTTCAATCTGAATTGTAAGGAAAATGTTAAGATCAACTTCCTTTTAATGGCTCAAGACCATGGGCTATGAACAGTCACAAAATTAGGTTAAAATACTTCAAGGGTAGCCATACAGAACCATAATCCTTTAGTCCAAAAGGGCTAATCCCAGTGTGAAGTGATTATAGTCCTAGATATAGCCACAGTATGGTCTTGTACTGACAATAAAGCCCCCCCCCAATCCAAATTTTGAGTCAGATGTTGTCCTAAGAGCTATTCTACATGGACAAGAAATCTGCAGTCCAACCTCACTTGAGAAAATAAAACAGTATGATGCTAGCCTTGGGATATAAGGCATCTATTAATAAAATTAGAGTCATTAAGCTTGGAACAAAAGATCATTCAGTCCAACCATCCACCCAACACCACCACAGCCACTGAACGATATCCCCAAGTGCCACATCCACAGAGTTCTTGACCACCTCTAGGGGTGGTGACTCCACCACCTCCCTGGGCAGCCTGTTCCAGTGCTTGACCACTCCTGCAGTAAAGAAATCTTTCTTAAAATCCAATCTGTCTCACCTAGCACAATTTGAGGCCATTTCCATTTTTTTTCTACAAAAGCATCTGGTCAATGACCACTGCCAGAAGAACCTAAACCTTCATTGGTTCTAATGCACGTGGATTAAAGTGTTCAGCTTATGGGAAATTAAGACATGAAATGCCACCACCACTGACCAGTCTGCACCACTTCCTTCTGCCTAGATAAAAATGGCTAAACTTGGACTTGGGTGGCAGCATCCTCACCAGACCTGCAGTGGCTGGAAGCTCAGCTTCACCCAGAGACCAAACATCTGTACTGAATAACCACTGCAGGTGCATGAGGTTTTGGAGGTAGAAAGCCTTGAGCCTCCTGTAGGCAGACTGACAAAGCAGCTCTCTGGCATTTCAGATTTTTTTATTAAAATGCTTTATTAATGGAGTTTCAAAAACTTGGCACCTCCTGAAGCCTGAACTTCAAATAAATTTTGAAGCAGACCCTTATCTTTAAAGGGATCTTTACTTTCCTGTTCTTTTTTTTCCAATGCATAAATGTAAGAGGCAAATGGAGAACAAAATAATGCTCACTGGTTCTATTAGAGAACTTTGGATTTTTTTGGTTTTGTTTAGTCTTCTTCTTTCTCAGTCATGATGATGGCAAACAAGTAGGAATTAGCTGGTTGATCAGTATCTTCGAGTGACTGCAAAAGCATAACACTTGGAGAAGATCCAAGTGCCCTCCAGACACTATTGCAAATCATTCTCAGAGTTCACAAAGCATCTTTAAATACTTAAAATCGTGCTCCAGTAAAATGAGTGGGTTTGGTTCCACAGAAGTATGAGATATTGCTCAGTGCTTTAGAAGACTTAAATCTCTCCTTCTAGGAAGGAGGAAAAAAAAGAGTTACTTTATTTCATAACATCCTAGAACAGCTTGGGTTGGAAGGCATCTCCAAAGGTCATGTAGTCCAACCCCCATGCACTAGGAAGAGATGCAGGTTTTCTTTCTCCCTGTCTTTATACTGGTGGAATCACTGAAGGTGGAAGAGACCTCAAAGATAATCATGCTCAATCTTCTCTACTCAGCTCCTCCATGATCACTAGACCATGCCCATGGAACTCAGCCACATAGTGTCTTGAAAATGCAGGTCCCCAGCCAGTGTTAGCTCACTGGTCCAAGAAGAATCACTCCTGTTCTCCCATGCTAATCAGAGCACAGCTCTTTTGGAGGTTGAATGTTTGGGGAATTCCTGCACCAACTTTTATTATGTGAGAGCTGGATGTGACAGCCTCACACACCACTACATCTGGCATATCATTATCATCCTCCTTGATGTTCACCACTGCTTTTAGAAGGCCTGGGTAATGCTGCAGCCGCAAGGGCAGAAGTACACCACTTAGAGCAGACACAAGAGCCCTCAAATGCTTCACTGCAAAATTATTCTCCAGAGATCTTTTAGAACTAACATTTGAGCAACAACTCTGCTGCTCTTAACCTCCATCTTATCCTCAGCTCATCATCTTAAGTGCTGCTAGAACAAATTTGGAAAGTTCAACAAGACTCACCAGGAGCAGCCCAGCCCTAGATGAGGATGACAAAGATGCAACATAAAGGATGAGGGCTATGAACACCTATCATGTGTTATCAGAAGTATCTTAAGTCTCAGCTTTCAGGCTTAAAGAGTTTGGGCTGCTTCTCCCCCAGAGGAGAAAGCTCTAGGGAGACTTCAGAGCAGCCTTCCAGTACTTGAAGAGTGCTACAAGAAAGCTGGGGAGGGACAATTGACAAGGGCTTGGAGTGACAGGATGAGAGGAAGTGGATTGAAATTTGAGGAGGGCAGATTTAGAATGGAGATTAGGAAGAAACTCTCTACAGTGAGTATAGTGGAAGGTTGGAACATATTGCCCAGGTAGGTCATGGATGCCCCCTCCTCCCTGGAGGTGTTCAAGAACCCTTGCACCAAGAGAGATTGGAGTGTGTCCAGAGAAGGGCAACGAAACTGGTGAAGAGTATGGAGAACAGGTCTGGTGAGGAGTGCCTGAAAGAGTTGGGTTATTCAATCTGGAAAAGGAGACCCCATTGGTCTCTATGACCCCCTAAAAGGAGTCTGGAGCCAGGTGGAGGTCAGGCTCTTCTCCCAGTAACAAGTGGCAGGAAAACTGGAAATGGCCTGAAATTATGCCAGGGGAGGTTTAAGTCGGATATTAGGAAAAAATGCTTTCCTGCAAGAGCAGTCAGGCATTGGAACAGGCTGCCCTGGGAGGTGGTGGAGTCACCATCCCTGGAGATGCTCAAGAAATTTGTGGACATGACACTTGGGGACACGGTTTAAAGGTCATGGTGGTGTTAAGCTGATACTTGCACTCTGTCTTAGAGATCTTTTCCAACCAAAACAGTACTATGATTCTAAGGAGACGTATGTCTTGTTAAAATAACAATTTTTGGAGAAGTCCAGACAAAAGAAGGTGGTGATGTTTGTTTGGGGTCTTTTTGTGGGTTTGTTGTTGGGGTTGGTTTTGTTTTTGTTTGTTTGTTTTGTTATTCCATTCTTTAGGTCCCGAAATAGCAAGAGAAGCCCTGATGCCTAGGTAGATCTAGAGATCTAGATCCTAGCTAGATCTAAAGAGGCTGGAGCAGAAAGTTGCCTTTCTCAAGACAGTGGCAGCCAAGAGGGATCCACAGCAGGGAAATACCTTCACATCTCTGCTTTAAATGAAGCAAATACACATCCAAGGCACAGTTGGGCTTTTCAAGTCCAAACCCTGGGTCCAGACAAAGCTGCTAATTGTCTGTTTGGCAGCAGAGTCAGATCTGGGATGAGAAGTTAGTGCCGGAAATCATTTTTACATCGAGAGAGGAGGAAAACCGAGTCCCCTGTGTTCCCAAACCCATCAGCAAATGCACAGGGCGAGAATCAAAACTCCATTAGGGTCAGTTAGTCTTATTGATTTAACTGGAAGCTGGCTGAAGCCTCAGATATCTGATTCTGTAACAGTGCTTTCTACCATGCTTTAATCAAACCATGGCTTGTTCTTTATGAGGCATGCCACACCTTCTGACAGGAACCACTGCCTTGCAGTCCTTTCAGTCTTCACTCCATTCGTATCCAGTGATAGTGAGTCCGTGGCAAATGAGTATGGAAATTTCTTATTTTCTCTAAGCTTTATTTATGCTCAACCACCTCCCTGGGCAGCCTGTTCCAGTGTTTGACAATCAGAATCGTAGAATGGTTTAGGTTGGAAGGGACTTCAAAGCTCAGCCAGTTCCAAGCCCCCTGTGCCATAGGCAGAGACACCTCCCACTAGATCAGGTCGCTCAAGACCTCATCCAACCTGGCCTTGAACACCTCCAGGGAGGGAGCAGCCACAGCCTCCCCGGGCAACCTGTACCAGTGTCTCACCACCCTCACTGTAAAGAACTTCCTCCTAACACCCAGTTTCAATTTCCCCTCTGCCAGTTTAAACCCATTCCTCCTTGTCCTGTCATTACAAGACCTTGTGAATAGTCCTTCCCCAGCCCTCCTGCAGTCCACCTTCAGGTATTGGAAGGCTACTATAAGGTCTCCTGGAAGCCTTCTCTTCTCCAGGATGAAAAGCCCCAGCTCTTGTAGGCTGTCCTCATAGCAGAGCTGCTGCAGCCCTCTGAGCATCTTGGTGGCCTCCTCTGAGCTGGCTCAAACACTTCCTTGTCCTTCTTATGTTGGGGGCTGCAGAACTGCACACAGTACTCCAGGTGGGGTCTGAAGAGCAGGGTAAATCCTTTTAGAGTAATCCCTTCAGTAAAAAAACAAAAACAAAACAAAAAATATCTCCCTAATGTCCAGCTCAAACCTCCCCTGGTGCAGCTTGAGGCCATTCTTGTTCTCTCAGGAGTTCCTTGGGAGAAAAGGGAAGATTGCCTCTTCCAATCTCCTGCATTTGTGTACAGAAAAAAGAAGAAGCATCACTTTGAAGATAGGTGCCTGGTTTCAAAACTTAACAGCACTTAAGTTCAGAAGGTGCTAAATTCCTGGAAACCCATAAGGATTTTGAGAGTAAGACTCATTGCCTTCTATGGAGCCTATATAACAGCTCAAGCAGTACCAAGAAGGGAAGTTCCTGCTGCCTTCTCCCACCTGCTTCTAGCCACAGCCTCCTGTGCCCCTGCCTTCTGCCTGCTCCTCACCAGCTGCTGAACCCTGCAGATGGGGAGGAGGAACAGGAGGCTTTTCTGCTGTTAGAGCAGTTTATGGGAGCCTCTCTCTTCTCAAACACCACCAGGCTGGTTCACAACACAGCCTGATGTCACTTGTGTGCTCCCAGTCAAAGAGTCTAGAGGTGTTCTGGACAGCTACTGTGCAGATTACTTCCATAATACACTTCGGTCTGGAATATTATGTCCAGTTCTGGGCTCCTCTGTTCAAGAAGGACAGGGAACTGTTTGAGAGGCTACAGCAAAGGACTACAAAGATGATTAGAAGACTGGAACATCTCTCTTATGATGAAAGGCAGAGAGACTTGAGGATTCTCAGCCTGGAGAAGAGAAGACTGAGGTGGGGATATCACAGAATGTTAGGGGTCAGAAGGGACCTCTGGAGATCTTTGAGTTCAACCCCTCCCTGCCAGAGCAGGATATGAGTAATTAAAAGATGTGTGACAGGAGGATGGGGTCTTTACCTCTTGTCCTGTTGCTGGGCACAACAGGGAAAACAGCACAAACTTAAATACAGCAAGTTCCATCCGAACATGAGGAGGAACTTCTTTATGTCAAGGGTGCTGGAGCACTGGAACAGTCTGCCCAGAAAGGTGGTGCAGTCTCTGTCTCTGTAGTCATTTAAAGCTCTCCTGGATGCTGTCCTTTGCAAGCTGCTCTGGGTGACCCTACATCAGCAGGCAGGGATCAGACTACATGATCTCCAGAGGTCATTTCTGACCACTACCATTCTGATTTGACTATCTGGACTGATTCCTGGGCTACATTAAGAGCAGTGTGGCCAGCAGAGCAAGGGAGGGCTCTTGTGAGACCCCACTGGGAATACTGTGCACAGTCCTGGAGCCCCCAACACAAGCAGGACATGGAACTGTTTGAGCCAGTCCAGAGGAGGCCACCACAATGCTCAGAATGCTGCAGCAACTCTGCTGTTAGGACAGGCTGAGAGAGTTGGGGCTCTGCAGCCTGCAGAAGAGAAAGCTTCCAGAAGATCTTGGAATGGCCTTCCAGTATCTGAAGTGGGCTACAGAAGGAACTAGTTACAAGGTCTTGTAATGACAGGATGAAGAGTAACGCATTTAAACTAGCAGAGGGGAGATGTAAAGTGGATGTTAGGAGGAAGATCTTTGCAGTGAGGGTGGTGAGACACTGGCACAGGTTGTCCAGGGAGTTTGTGGATCATAGAATCACAGAACGTGATCAAAGTTACTCATCACATTCTATGATTCTGTGATCCACAACCTCCCTGGAGGTGTTCAGGACCAGGCTGGCTGAGGCCATGAGCAACCTGTTCCAGTAGGATGTGTTCCTGCCTATTTTGGGGGGCTAGAACTGGATAAGCTTTGAGGTCCCTTCCAACCTAAACTATTCTGATTCCCCTCAGCTCCAGGGAAGCTTTCTCTTAAGAGAAACCTAAGGAAAGCCCTAAGAGATTTTACTCCAATCCCCTTAGGCCTGAAGTCCTCTGCAATTCGTAAAAGCCTCAGTGCAAAACTCAGGCTAGAAAACCAAAGCTACCTGCATTCCTGTTTCATGGGATCACTGGAGGAGCAGATGAGGAATAAACAGGCACCAAGACTTGAAGCAAATCAAAGGGTAAGAGTAGTGCATAGTAGACTACAAGACGAACGTGGGTAGGAGGGAAGGTTGAGGAATTAGGGCTTAGCAGTTTCAGTCTCCCCTCCCACATGTGCTGGCACTTGGGGGTGAAGAAAATCGAGCTTCCTTTTCCTGCTGCTTCAAAGCTACCTCCAAGCCAGCCATTTACTTCACAGTGCATACTTAAGAGACATGATTAAGCAACCCATCTCCTGGGAAAGATTTTCCTCCTACAGATACAGTGATGTATGACTTTTTTTTTTTTTTTTTAAACACACAGATACAGTCTTAATTTTGGAGTAAAGGAATTAGTTTGTGCAATGAAAGCTATCAAAGGGGTCCTTAAAAAAAAAAAAAAAAGTTACAGATCTTTACCAACCTCTTAAAAATGGAACAAGGTCCCTTAGCACTCATTTTCCTGATTACAAGTCAATATTGCAAGGTCTTCTGACCTTCCTTCCATGACCCTGGTCAACAAATATTGCTCTTATTGATCCTCCTAAGCCACTTTTGATTTCTTAAAAAGCCAGACTTGGTGTGGATACCTACATGATCTGAAATACTTCTGTTTCTGGATCCAATGAGATCCTTCAGCATATGAATGAGCAAACTGCATGTGTGGGAACTGTAGCCCAGGTGCTTTTATATACTTGGAATCCTTAACAGTGATTGACTACCAAACAGCAGATCAGCTCTGACAACACAACGAGCAGCTCTCTGTGAGGCAAAGGTGTACAACAACCAGCAGCTAACTGCTTTGGAGTAGGAATTACACATTATGGGCAAGGGATGATCCCCCTTAAGACCCTAAATATACACCTGTGGTGGTTTGGCAGTTACCTGCCCTCCCACCCAGGCTAGGACTCAGTCAGCTGGAAGTTAATAAATGAAGCTTTGTATTTACAGCTATGCACAATATACAAGCAGATATTTACAATGTGTAACAGATTTACAGGAAGGACATGGAACTGCTGGAGAGGGTCCAGAGGAGGTCACCAAGATGCTGAGAGGTCTGCAGCAGCTCTGCTATGAGGGCAGGCTGAGAAAGTCGGGGCTTTTCAGCCTGGAGAAGAGAAGGCTGCCAGGAGACCTTATAGTAACTTTCCAGTATCTGAAGGGGGACTACAGTAAGGCTGGGGAGGGACTGTTCACAAGGTCTTGTAATGACAGGACGAGGGGGAATGGGTTCAAACCGGCAGAGTTGAGATTTGAACGGGATGTTAGGAGGAAGTTCTTCACAGTGAGGGTGGTGAGACACTGGNATTCTATGATTCTATAATACAATAAAAAGGTAATACAGAAACACCACAGCCCTCCCAGAGATCAAAATCCCTAAGAGGGGTAACCAACCATCCTTACCACCTTCCCCAGTCTTATCTCACCATCTGTTTCATGCACCAGATAGGCGGAGGTAGACCAGCCAGGGGGTTAGTAGCAGGAAAAAAGTTAGTTGAATTATTCAGATTCAGATATAAAAGGCAGGGAGAAAAGAGCCATGCAAGAGCCACAGCCCAAAGCAGGTCTGAAACAGTCTGACCATCTGACTTATCTATATTTGGGTTACAACTCTTAAAATGTTTTGGTTTTTTTTTCGCAGTAGAGCTCTGAGTGCAGTAGCATCCTCAATGCTTTCCTCTCTCAGCCTATAGCCTAATTTCTCATTCAAATCCCCCAATTAGTTCAAATCAGCACAACACCATAAACATCCTCAACTAAAATCACAGATTAGAAGTCTGCTTATGCAGACAGCATTTTTTTTTACAGGACCACTATACAGAAGAGTTTTTCCCATTGCAGTAGGATGCTGTGATATCAGCTCATCAAGGAGCAGAGCCAACCATGTCTACATCAGAGAAGCCTGATGCTGAGGAGCTGCTCACAGAAGCAATTACTGTGCCAGGGACTATTCCCTTAGAGGCAGCCAAGGAAGAGAAAAAGTCCATTTTTCCTTATGTATGTTTAGATGACTCAAAACAACTAAAAATAAGAGCACTGTGTCTCCACTTCAATTTGTAAGTCTATCAGTACAACTTCTGACACTGAATTCTTACTCACAGAAACAGACCCTAAAAAACTACAGAATTACAAAATCATTTTGGTTGGAAAGGGCCCTGCAGATGAGATCCAACCATTCTCTAACTACCAAGGCTGGTGCTAATCCACATCCTTCAGCACCACATCTCTGCCTCCTTTCAACACCTCCAGGGATAGGGATTCAATCCTCTCCCTGGGCAGCCTGCTTCAGTGGTTGAGAACTCTTTCAGGGAAGTTGCTTCTCATCTCCAATCTAAGCCTCCCCTGGGGCAACTGTAGGCCATTTCTCCTGTCCAATCAATGGTTGCTAGGGGGAGGAGACCAACCCCCACTTAATCCCAACTTCCTTTCAGGGAGCTGTAGAGGCAGAAGTTCTCCATCAGTAGTCTTCTCTCCATAGTAAGCAACTCCAGGTCCCTCAGCTGTCCCCCACCAGGCCTGTCCTCCACATCCTTCACCAGCTTTGTTGCCTTTCTCTGGACATACTCCAGCACCTCAATAGCCCCAAAACTGCATCAGGTAGTCAAGCTGTGGCCTCACCAGTGCTGAGTGCAGGGGCACAATCACTTCCTTGGTCCTGCTGGCCACACTATTGCTGATCACGGCCAGGATGCTGGTGGCATTCTTGGCCACATGTTGGCTCATCATCAGCTGGCTGTTAACCAACACCTCCAGATCTTTCTCTTTAGAGGACAAAGCAAAGATGCCAGAGCACGAGAAGATTACAGTGTGTAGGCCACATTTAACTAAAATGCTAAGGAACACGGGGAGAGGGCAAAGTCACCACATGAAGGAAAACTGAGCACATCCTCATCCTCTCTCAGGCACAGCAACCAGAATGGCAAGCTGCAGAAAATACTTGGAGTTTTACTTGTACCTTAGATTGTATATGGTAATGTCAGCAAGGTTTAAGAGGTTTTATGGTCGACAAGTATGCCTTTAACCACCAGCAATATCAATTACAGCTTTTTCGAGTCATCTTTTCCCATAAACACAATCTGAGCAACTTTAATGACACCCTTACCATAAAGCACAGCTTCTTTGCTCTAGAGAAGGCAACAGAATCTGATCACAAGCTACCCGAAATCTTAAATTCTACCATGAACATAACAAATGTGAGCCACGTAATTTTCAAGCTTATAAAAGCCTCTTTTATTGAAATATTCATAAAACCACTAAAATGTCTTCCAGATAAATAAAAGAAAGCCTTTAGCCACACATCAGACATTGTAGAGAAGCAGGTAAGTAATCATTAACTTTCCTTTAATGTTTTATATTAGCATGAAGAGCTGGCCCAGGCCAACCTCATGAGATTCAACAAGGCCAAGTGTAAGGTCCTGCACCTGAGTCAGTGCAATCCCAAGCACAACTCCAGGCTGGGTGGGGAATGGCTGAGATCAGCCCTGAGGAACAGGACCTGGGGGCCTGGGGTGATGAAAAGCTCAACATGAGGCTGCAGTGTGAGTGCAGCCCAGACAGCAACTGTGTGCTGGGCTGCAGCAAGAGCAGCTGTGGGCAGCAGAGCAAGGGAGGGGATTCTGCCCTCCCTTTTTTGCTCTGCTCTCCTCACACCCCACCTGCAGCACTGTCTACAGCTCTGCAGCCCCCAACACAAGAAGGACATGGAACTGTTGGAGCCAGTCCAGAGGAGGACACCAAGATGCTGAGAGGGCTGCAGCAGCTCTGCTCTGAGGACAGGCTGAGAGAGTTGGGGCTCTGCAGCCTGCAGAAGAGAAGGCTGCCAGGAGACCTTAGAGTGCCCTACAGGAAGGCTGAGGAGGGCCTATTGACAAGGGCTTGTAATGCCAGGACAAGGAGGAATGGATTTAAACTGGCAGAGGGGAAATCGAAACTGGATGTTAGGAGGATGTTCTTTGCAGTAAGGGTGGTGAGACACCAGCACAGGTTGCCCAGAGGGGTTGTGAAGCACAGGGGGGGTTGTCAATCACATTCTCTGTTTCTGTGCTCTACAACCTCCCTGGAGGTGTTCAGGCCAGGCTGGAAAAGACCTTGAGAGACCTGTTCTAGTTGGAGGTGTCCCAGCCTATGGCAGGAGGTTGGAACTGGATGAGCTTTGAGGTCCCTTCCAACTAAACCATTCTATGACTCCACGTTTTAGATCACAAAAGTCAAGTCAATAGCTCTGCTTGGGTCCTGCTGAAGTCCAAGTGAAAGCATCAGAGGAGCTATACTGGTTTGTTAGATACTGTAAAGCAATTACCCAGTGCCCACCTCTGACCACACTGCAATTCCTCTCCCTTCAGCCTTAACAATTTGTCATTAAACCTCAAAATGGATCGAAAGGCAGCCTGGAACTTTTATCAAAGACCACTTCTCAATTTTGTACTCTTACTCATCTCCTAAGAATCACAGAAACATTCAGGTTTGAAAAACCCTTCAGGATTAGCAAGTCCAACCAATATCCCTACTCTACAGGGCTCACCCTTAAACCATGTCCCCAAGCACCACATCCAAACGACCTTTAAACACATTCAGGGTTAGTGACCCAACTTCTGCCCCAGCAAAAATGCTGTAGCAAAAAAAAAAGAAAATTAAATTCCCAATTCATTCTAATACACAAAGTGATGATAATGATGATATTGCTCTGTGCAAGACCAGATTCTAGTCACATTCTCAAAAAACAGAATTAAATTAAGCTAATACAGCAGGAACATAAATAAATACAATAAATAGATATGCACACACACACACAAGGATGCCAGAGGGCCACGTAAACATACACCAGCATGGTCCACATAAACACCACCACTGCTGGAGGATGTAGCACCTGAGGTAAAGGTTTGAAACTCATCACCTGTAAGAGTCCTTAATTAAAAAAAGAAAAAAGGGAGGAAAAATCCCCCTATCAACCTATCTGCTGAACACATTACTTGAATCAAGCAAACCACCTTTAATTTTAGCTGAGGTGGTGTGTCAAGGACAAGATTGACCTCTTACAATGAAATCTTCAGCAGAGCTTTCCCTCTGCCTGTCCTTTCACAAAGGAAAGGAAGGTTCACCATTTCTGTTATCCAGATGGACAACTGAAAGCACAAAGTTTAGATGGCCAAGGTCAGAGCAGAGAAGGCTCAGGGGTAACCTCATTGCTGTCTCCAACTACCTGAAGGGAGGTTGTAGCCAGGTGGGGTTGGGCTCTTCTCCCAGGCAACCAGCAACAGAACAATGGGCCACAGTCTCAAGCTGTGCCAGGGGAGGTATAGGCTGGATATTAGGAGGAAGCTCTGCACAGAGAGAGTGATTGGCATTGGAATGGGCTGTCCAGGGAGGTGGTGGAGTTGCTGTCCCTGAAGATGTTCAAGAAAAGCCTGGATGGGGCACTTAGTGCCATTGTCTAGTTGACTGACTAGGGCTGGGTGATAGTTTGGACTGCATGATCTTGGAGGTCTCTTCCAAACAGGCTGATTCTATGACTCTATGATTCCTGATTGTTACCTCCCTCCTAGTGCTGGACCTTTTGAACAGTGTTTAACATCAAATTGATTCAAGTCTCACAGGTTATAACTGATGAAAGGCACATTCACCTCTGTCAGAACAGCAACCCCTCCATGAACTTAGACCAGCAGCTACGTATTGCAATATTTCTCCATGAGTCCTACTGCCATTTGAACTATTTTAATAACAAATATGAAACAATCAAACTGCAAAGAATTAACTAGGAAAGCCTCTAAGGCAGGCAAAGCAGTAACAAAGCTAAAACTGTTTGGATTGGTTTCAAACTCAACACAGCCAGCTCATTAGAATTCAATTAGGTTTCTACTGTGCTGCAAGATGTTTAAGAAACAATATCCAAAAAAACCCCTGCACAATACTTCTGAACTGGAGGAGCAATAACTTGTCATTGACACAGCAGATGTCTATTACCTCGAGAGTTTAGAATTCAATGCTCTTGCACTGCAGACAGCAAGTCTGGAGTATGTCACAATGATTTGTGATCAGAGATTAAAGATTGCTAGCTTGCAGCCTCTCAAAACCTCAAGATGTGCTGCATGAAGTTGGTTGTTCTTCACCTGGCTTCTACATCTTTCATGGAAAAAAAAAAAGCAAAAGCAAAAATAAAAATCCCTAGCTAGGCTTGATACACACAGTTGATGATGTGCAAAACAGCAGAAAGGCTTAAACCTTCTTTCAAAGAATACAAGCCACTCTACTCACATTCAGCCCAGAGAGCAACCGTGTCCTGGGCTGCATTAAGAGAAGTGTTGCCAGCAGGGCAAGGGAGGGCATTCTGTTCCTTTGCTCTGCTCTCCTCACACCCCACCTGGAGTACTGTGTGCAGTTCTGGAGCCCCCAGCATAGGAAGGACATGGAACTGCTGGAGAGAGTCCAGAGGAGGGCCATGAAGATGATGAGAGGGCTGCAGCAGCTCTGCTATGAGGACAGGCTGAGAGAGTTGGGGCTTTTCAGCCTGGAGAAGAGAAGGCTTTGAGGAGACCTTAGAGTAGCCTTCCAGTATCTCAAGGGGGCTACAGGAAGGCTGGGGAGGGACTACTGACAAGGTCTTCTAATGACAGGACGAGCCCTGGAGCTGTTTAGTTTGGGGAAGGCTGAGAGGGGATCTGATCAATGTCTACAAATATCTGAGGGGTGGGCGTCAAGTGGCCGGGGCCAAGCTCTTTTCAGTAATCAGCAGCAATAAGCCAAGAAGCAATGGGTATAAACTGGAACAGAGAAGGTTTCACCTCAACATGAGGAGAAACTTCCTTACTGTGAAGGTGACAGAGCCCTGGATCAGAATATCCAGAGAGGTTGCAGAGTCTCCATCTCTGGAGACCTTCAAACCCCATCTGGATGAATTCCAGGTGAACTACCCAGGGTGATTATGCTTTGGCAAGGGAGTTGGACTCAATGATCTCTGGAGGTCCTTTCCAGCCTTTAAGGTTCTGTGATTCATTGCATTTCCCATGCTCAACCTCACCTTGCTTTCCTTTTGCACCAGTAAGGGCACAGTTGCACTGAGCATCCTTTAAAACATGAACACTCTGAGCAGACATAAGTCAACTTCAGCCTTTTGAAATCAAAGCATATTAGAGAGAGAAAGCTGGAATTACCCAGACAGCAGATGCATTTCTCCATCAAGCCTGCATCCTTCACCCATCACTGTAAATAAGCAGGTATTCCTCCCCTCCCTCGTGATTTACACAGTAAGGAAAAGCAAGAATTAGATTAGGAGCTGGGCATGACCTCGTCCTTTACTAGGAGCTGGCCATGACCTTCTTGGTGTGTTTTGAGAGAGAAAGGAGTGGATGCAGCCAGATGGCCTGCTCGAGGCAAGTCTATGGTTTTCCTAAAGGCAGTAGATTATAGAGATGTGCAATATTATCCCTTCACAGGCGTTCTGAAGGCAAAACACAGAGGAACTGACTACAATCTATGAGGAGAAGAACTGTTTTTTAGGTTAGTGTTCTACAGAGGGGAAGGGGAAGACTCCCCAGGTTCTTTGTAAGACAGGGGCTAAATCAAGACTTTAAAAAGAAAGAAAATCCTGAATATCTTAAACAATTACCAGATTAAGAAACTGTACTTAGTTGAAGCACCAAATGACCATAAATACACATTTGCTGCTCCTTCACCATGACAGCCTGATACAGGAGTGCTTTGTGTTACCTGCTCAGGCACCTGCTAGATTTACCTGGCACACCATGATAGTTCTGATTTGACTGGTAGGTTTAAGTCTCTTCACAACTATGCACAAGAACAACTGTTCTCTCATTTGTTCTCACGTATCGGGCACACAGACATCAACAAGTTAACATCATCATGCATATAGAAGATGTCACAAAAAAAAAACCCAAGGCAAGCAATAAACCCAAAGCTATAAAGTTGCCTTCAGATTATAAACCAAAAAACTTGTGCTGAACAACAGTAAGAGTCTACGAGAACTCAAAAAGACCTGAAGGGTGTCAGGCAGTCTTAACTTTGTTCATTTTCCCACCCACAGGCTGCAGGCTGTACATCACTTACACAAAAAGAGACATATGAATATCTATAATTTACACCACAACATTAAATTTGCATTAGCTATATAGAATTAGTTCTCTCATCAGTTTCTAGAGTAGCAGTGCTTAGAATCAGGCCAACGTGTTTCAAAACAGCAGCTCCAGAGTGAAAAGGTAGGGCCTGGATCTACCCAGAAGGCAGAGTGGAGGTTCAGAAATACTAAAGATAAATTTCATTTTTATTTCTTTGGTCTTCCCCCAAATCCTCAGTGCTTAAAAATAACATTTCAGTAGTTGGCTTATTTAACATCCAACTGACATTCACACTTGACTTTCAAGTATTCAACATTTTTTTCAGATTAGAAGTAGAGTATTGGCTCGAAAGCACACTGAAATCTGTGATGCTCATCACATCATAACTAACAAGTCACAGAATGGTTTCTTTTGGAAGTGATCCCTAAGTTTGAGTCCAGGCATCAACCCAACACCCATCATGACCATTAAACCATGTCCCCAAGTGCCATGTCCACACCTTTCTTGAACACCTCCAGGAATGGTGACTCCACCACCTCCCTGAGCAGCCTGTTCCAATGCAAATCACTCTTGCAGGAAAACAAACTTTTCCTAATCTCCAACCTGAACCTCCCTGGCACAATTCTGTTACTACGAAGAGACTAACCCCCCACCTCACTCTGATCTCCTTTCAGGAAACTCTAGGAAGCAATAAGATCTCCCAGGAGTCGCCATCTCTGGAGGTATTCAAGATAAGACTGGATGGAGCACTTGGTGCTATTGGCTAGGGCTGGGTGATAGGTTGGACTGGATGAGCTTGGAGGTCTCTTCCAATCTGGCTTATTCTGTTCTATTCTGTCTGCTGCTTCTTCTCCACACTGAACAACCCCAGGTCCCTCAGCTGCTCCACAAGAATTATTCTCCAGACCCTTCACCAGCTCTGTTGCCCTGACTCACTCACTCACTCAACCTCAATTTTTTTTTCCCCAGTGTGGAACAGAACACAACTCCCTCAGCTTCAACTGCCCTGGTCTCCAAACTATTTCATTCTTCTACTTCCAATGCACATCCACACTCCCATTTGTCTAAGAGTCACAGCCCTACTCCACACTCAAGAGCCTCTCCTCACTGTACAGTCTCGGTTCTTCTCTTCAACATTAAAAAAAAAAAAAAAAGCATAGCAAAGCCCCAGGAGTCTTACTTAAAGATATAATGTGGTAAATATTGCTGGAGCCTCATCAAGAACCTTGTGCAGCTCTGCAGGAAGTTGGAAGCCTTGCCACATGCAGACATACCTGCCT
The DNA here is from genome assembly GCA_013396835.1 of Psilopogon haemacephalus. Taxonomy (NCBI): domain Eukaryota; kingdom Metazoa; phylum Chordata; class Aves; order Piciformes; family Megalaimidae; genus Psilopogon; species Psilopogon haemacephalus. The sequence continues at coordinate 20,642 of VWZI01022234.1, forward strand.
GTTCCCTTCCAGCAACTTGCAAGCTAACTGGAAGGATCAAAAGGACCAAAACCCAGACTGAAGATGGAAATGCAGCAATGAATCAAACTCATGCTGAGTAAGATGCCATCACTCAAAATTCACAGACCTCTACAACACCACAGCATACGTAGTAGTGCACTACGACACTGCAAGCTACGGCAGAATTGAACAATGCTGATGGAGTGACAAGAGCACAGGCACTGAAACCTGTCCAATATGACATCACTGAAATGACATCATTGGAAAAATCATTAGTTGGGAGGGGGAGGAATCAGCTAAATTCCAGGAATCTAAAGAGTTTCTCAACACATTTCATGGGTGAGCTCCATTTGTCTTACAGATACAGCCCTACCTGAAGGCTTCTCACCAACAATTCCTCACTACAAGTTTCCTGAGGCAGAGCCAATTCTTTTTGCAGACACTGGGGCAGTTGTGTTTGCACATCAAATTGTGTGCCATGTTTTCCAGAGAAAGTTATCACCTTGCCTTTTATTGCTCCTCAATTCAGTGAGATTGACTCTGTGACCTGACAAATTCTTTGTGGGGAAAAAAAAAAACAAAACTCAAACAAAACCAAATAAAAAAAACCCCAAATCCTAACATACTCCTACCCAGAGAGCTAAACTAATCCACCACATAGCTGCCTGCTCCACATGATCACACAAATGCCACAGTAATCTGCTTTCCCTTCTCCCAAGCTGGTTCTGGTACCCAAATAAAAAGTATTTACAACTACTTTAGCAGAATTATCTTTAACTTAGATGGTTTGGGAGTTAGCCACTCCACACACACTCTTTTGAACTCGCCCAGACTAGACTCATCCTGCTGGAAGTTAAGGAACTAAGCTTCATATTCACAGCTTAGCACAATATACAAGCAGATAATTACAATAGATATAAGTATTGTATAAATACAAATAAATTTATAAATATATATATAAATATTAATAGATATATAAAGAAATATACAAGTTAAGGGTAATGCAACAACACCACAGCCTTCCCAGAAACCAGAATTCCCAACCACTCTTCCACCTTCTCCCCACCCTCCAACCTTACCCCAGAGTGTGCCTTATGTGTAAGGTGAATTAGAAAGATGGGTCAGGGGTTTAGAAGCAGAATTCATTAGCTCGGTTACACAGATCCAGCTGGAAGCCAGGGAGAGAGAGGGAGACCAACAGACAGAGCTCAGACACAGACTGACTCTGTCATATCTATGTTTATGTCCTTGCTTTTATACATCTCAGCAAACCTATGAGTGAAGTAGGCATCACCATTGTCTTCTCTTCACAGCCTATCATCTAATTTTCCTCATTAAAATATTCCTGCTAGCCTCCAACCAGCACAATTAACGTAGCAATTCTTAGGTATTTATTCTTTAGGGCCTCAAGTTTGACGTTTCCCCCAAGTTAAGTTAATAAGACTGAGAAGGGCAACAGAGCTGGGGAAGGGTCTAAGGAACAAATCTTACCAGGAATGGCTGAGGGAACTGCAGCTGTTTAGTGTGGAGAAGAAGAGGCTGAGGGCAGACCTCATTGCTCCCTGAAAGGAGGCTGGAGTGAGGTAAGAAGTGATAATAAGAGGGTAAGTGGCTGAAATTGTACCAGGGCAGGTTTAGCATAGAGATGAGGATAAATTTATTTCCTGCAAGAGAGTAGTCAGGCATTGAAACAGGCTGCCCAGGGAGGTGAGGTTGCCATGAACATGTTCAAGAAACATGTGGACATTGCACTTTTGAATGTGGTTTAATGGCCATGATGCTCTTAGGTCAATGGATGGACTCAGAGGTCTTTCCAACCAAAACAGTCCTATGAAGGAATAAAAACTCATGCTACCACCTTGCCCTAAAATGCTCTTGCCTACCCAGACATCTCCTGAATCACCTTCTCATTCCATCTCTCATGTAACCACTTCAGCTGCAGATGAATGGATGAGCAGACAACTGCTGCAACAGGCTACAAGCCCAAACTACAAGCCTGAAGTCTTGTCAAAAGCTCCATCCACCAACCACAGCTCTGTTACATTCGATGTAGACATAATTAACTGGTTAAAAAGGACTGACAACAGAGATGACTTCACATACCTAATGAGGCAGTGTTTCTTGGAAGGATTTGAGGCTGCCAACACAAACAGTTTAAAGCTCTCAGAGCAGTGAGATTTTATAGCAGAGCGCTATTAAATGCAACAAGTGGACCACATCTTGGAATCATAAAATCACAGAATGGTTTAGGTTGGAAGGGACCTCAAAGCTCAGCCAGTTCCAACCCCCTTGTGCCATAGGCAGGGACACCTCCCACTAGAACAGGTCGCTCAAGGCCTCATCCACCTTGGCCTTGAACACCTCCAGGCAGGGAGCAGCCACAACCTCCCTGGGCAACCTGTGCCAGCGTCTCACCACCCTCACTGCAAACAACTTCCTCCTAACACCCAGTTTCAGTCTCCCCTCTGCCAGTTTAAACCCATTCCTCCTCATCCTGTCATTACAAGCCCTTGTCAATAGCCCTCCCCAGCCTTCCTGTAGCCCCCTTTAGATTCTGGAAGACTACTATAAGGTCACCTGGAAGCCATCTCCTATCCAGGCTGCAGAGCCCCAACTCTCATAGCCTGTCCTCATAGCAGAGCTTCTGCAGCCCTCTCAGCATCTGGGTGGCCCCCATCTGCCTCACATGACACTGGTGTTTCAGTCTTCACTGCGTTTAACACACATAAAATGGTTTAGGTTGGAAGAGACCTCAAAGATCATCCAGTTCCAACCCCACTGTGCCATAGGCAGGGACACCTCCCACTAGATCAGGTCGCTCAAGACCTCATCCAGCCTGGCCTTGAACACATCCAGGGAGGAAGCAGCCACAACCTCCCTGAGCAACCTGTTCCAGTGCCTCACACACAGGACAGATCCACATTGTGAGGAAGCAGCACAGCTACCTTAAAGGCAGCTTTTAAATGCAACAGCAAGTCAGACAAACATATGCTTTAACATACATGGAAACAGGCAGACCAAGACTCAGTGGCCACAGTTAAATTTAATCAGAATCCACACTCCATTAGCAGCTGGAAGAGTTCCAGGAGCTGCCTGTGCTCTTGGCCACTCGCCAAGCCCATGGATTGGGTTTTAAGTCTCCTGAAATTACAAGGACATATTGGAATAGGCCTCTCTCCACTTCTGCTGCCGTATTTGCAGTTTGCTTTTGTGGCATGTATAGAAAGCAACTGCCTGCCTCGCCACCGAGACATCTGCACTCTGCAGACACATGCAGTCAGATGTGCTTAGTCTCACCTGCACATCAAATGTACTTGGCACCCTTTGCAAAGATGCTGCTAACCCTCACAAGCCCAACCTTCTCCAGCCAGAGGAAACCAAGGCACTACTGACATCTGACATGACATAGCTGGACTCCAAGACTTGAATTCAAGTATGAAGTTTAATCTATGGAGAGAAAAATTAAAGCTCTTAAGCATCTACCAGTGCTATCTGCAAGTATGTGAGAGGCAAGCATCAAAAACATCCAAGCATAGCTCAAGAGAGACTTTCTATAAGGGCATATGGTGACAGGACAATCACAGAATGCTAAGGGCTGGAAGGGACCTCAAAAGCTCATTCAAGTCCAAGCCCCTGCAAGAGCAGGATCACCTACACCAGATCACACAGGAACTCATCCAGGCAGGTCTTGATTTCTGGAGAGGGAGATTCCACACGCCCTGGGCAGCCTTTCCCAGTGTTCTGTCACCCTCACAGGGAAAAAACTACTCCTCATTTTTCTATGGAACTTCCTATGCTTCAGCTTCCACCATTGCTCCTTGTTCTGTCATTGGGCATCACCCAGCAGAGCCTGGCTGCAGCCTCTTGGCTCTCACCCTTTACATCCTTATAAACATTGATGAGGTCACCTCTCAGTCTCCTCCTCTCCAAGCAGCACAGCCCCAGCTCCCTCAGGCTCTCCTCGTAAGGAAAATGTTTCATTCCCTTCATTTTTGTGGCTGGACTCTCTCAAGCATTTTTGTGCCAGACTCTCTCAACAGTTCCCTGAGGTCCTTTTTGAACTGAGGGGCCCAGAACTGGACATCATACTCCAGAGGCGGCCTCACCAGAGCAGAGTAGAAGGGGAGGAGAACCTCTCTTAACCTACTAAGCACACCCCAAGGGGCAATGGTTTTGAACTGGAGCAGGGTAAATTCAGGTCAGATATTAAGAAAAAGTTCTTAGCTATGAGGGTGGTGAACCACTGGAACAGGTCACCCAGAGAAGTTGTGGTTGCCTCATCCCTGAAACTGTTTAAGATCAACCTGTCTAGAATAGATGTTCTTTAAGGTCTTTCCAACTCAGGCCATTCTGTGATTCTATGAACACTCTTGTCCAAATCCCTTATTCGATTCCACTGCTCATCACAGTCATGGCATACACCAATGCATAGCTCTCACAAGAGCACTGTGCTGGAAGGGAGAGGAAGTGTTAAAACCAATTGCAATAACAAAGTCTTTATGATACAGCATCAAAATGAGACAATTTCTTTCAGCCACATGCCAGGAAAGCTGAGGAGTGTAACACCTCCTAAGGACATCTGCACAAGCAGGCAGTCACAAACCTCTTTGGAGACCTTCACATGGTAATATTTTATTGATGCAGCGTATCAGAGAACATAGAGGTTATGAAAACTACAATTGAGGTATAGCCATAACTGGAACAACTCTTGCAGAAACAATAGTACAAAGGAAAGCAAGAAAAAAAAAAGAACCAACCAAACCCACCCCTCCAGTTCAGCAGCAGGTCCAGAATACTCATAAGCATTTGATGCACATCTCCTGTGTAGAGTCAGCTCAACTCTGGAGAGTTCTCAAACCCACACTGAGATCTGCTGTCATTACAGAACAGGCAGAGTTACAATACTGGCACAAAGTCTGTGCATGAGTTACATGCATAGACTAGAACCTGGTCTTGAAAGCACATTAGATACTATTGCCAGGTACCATGTATGGAAGCCCTAATAGCCTAAGAAAGTGATAATACTCATTGCCAGAATGACTGCTGCAAACTCTAACCACTGTACAGATACTGCAGCACTACAGTGTTCATCTTGCTCATCATCCAACCTTCACCTTGTCAGCAGGTCCCTTCCAACCCCTACCATCCTAAGATCACTGTCTGCCTGTTTGCTCCCTGGCCATCTCAAGCAGCTTGTCAGCCAGAGCCAGCCTCCTAGCCCACTGTCAGATAAGCCTTTTGATGAGCTCAGCTGGTGGAGACCAATCCAAGCAGCAGGCAGATCAGCTCAGGCTGCAGGTTCCCAGCCTTTGGCTTTACGATTGAGCTAAATTAGTTTGTCACTTGGCAAGTGGGAAGAGTCTTACTCTCTCTTCTCCACTCCTACCCAGCCCATCAGTCAGAAAGTGAGTCAGTTTAGCCTATGAACTCAGCAAAAATGAGCCCAAAATAAAGTCCAAAACACAGATTAGGGTTTTGGGGTTTTTTGTTTGCCAGATTAGTCTCTGGTATGTTACCAAGATGAATTAATTTCCTGGATGATCAGACAAATACTAGATCCAGCATAAACTAAGCAGGAGAACTCAGCCTCTCTTTATTAAAGCTACAGTCACAGCTGAGAGCAGCTTGCTCAGAGTTCTTTATGATAAGGGTGGTGAGACACTGGAACAGGTTGCCCAGGGAGGCTGTGGATGCCCCTCCCTGGAAGGGTTCAAAGCCAGGCTGGATGAGCCTTGAGCAACTTGGTCTAGTGGAAGGTGTCACTGCCCATGGCAAGGGGGTTGCAATTAGATGATCTTTATGATCCCTTCACCTTATGCCACAGGTAGTGCTGCTGATCTGCTGCAGTTTGTACTGATGGGACACAGTCCAGTGGGAAACTGATGTAAGACAGACAGGTCACTCAGGGGTGATGCCACTTAAATTTGAAGCATGCCTTTTATTGGAGCAGTAGAGAGAAGAAGCTCATACCAGTCTCTGAACAAATTCAAACAGTATGTTGGACAGCACAGATGCAGTAAAGTTATTTTGTTTTTTGAAATAAGCCAGCTAACTGCTGGATATTGACCACAGGGCAGTGCACTGGGGCTGCACAGAAAAGTGTTTATGAGTTCAAGTCATCTTACATTTTCTGCCCAAGCAAATACTCCACCTGCTTGCTCGAGGCAGCTCCAGAGTAGCACTGCCTTGAGAGTTTTCAAACACACCCAATGCAGGTCAAGTTAAAACTGAAAAGGATGGGGCTGAAGGGATGCAAGACTGCAACCCAACTGCTTGTTCCCATGGTGAGAGTGACACTTAGTGCTCAGCTACACCCTGCACTCTGCCAGGCAGTCCTGCCATTCTCTTGCACTAGTTCTGGTACTTGTAGGATCCCACCAGAAGTTAATTATTTTGTTTTCTAAAGGCATCTCCTCCTCCCTGATATATTTATCCTACTGAATTGGTAGGGTTAACAGCTTGGCCAAAGGTGTAACACTGAGAGCAGTACAGAAAAGAAAGAAAATGACACAGACCAACATCTCCTGCTGCTGAAAAGGAGATGAAAGCAAAGAACACCTAAAACTGATCCAGAGGTTAAAGCTATTCCTTCCAAACCTCTTTGTGGGTGCACAGAGTCAGATTCCCTAGAGACCAGCAGATGCAAAGGAGCTGATATAACAGCATCTAGCTGGCAAATCCTTATTCAGAATAAGCATAAATTGTCCCTCAGGGGTAAGAATTAGCAAGGCACAATTCTAGACTGTAAAAGGACACTGCCACAGAGGTGTAAGTGATGCACATTCAAAAATAGAACGGAAGAGACTCTAAGCATGGAAAAAAAGGATACCATTTCTTTTCTGTAAGATGACCTTCCCCATAGCCAGGAAGGAGTCCTACCAGCACTAACTGAAAAAGGCACAGTAATTTTCCAATTTCCTGACAAAGATGCAGGAGAACAGCTTGCTGAGGTTCCTTCACCACTTACTGCAAACCTCACACCACTGAAGACAGAATACTAAGATGGGTCAAGTCTAATCACCTTGTGACACACTGCAACTCCCTGAAAGGTGGATAGAGCCAGGGAAGGGGGGGGAAAGGGGGTGGTGTTGTCAGTCTCTTCATCCAATGAAAAAATTGTGCACTGGGATCACAGCAGTTCCACCAAGTGAAACCAACCCAACTCAACCTCCTTCACCTACTAGTAAAACATCTTACCAAAAGTTACAGTGGCCATACAGCAGGATTCATAACATGACAATAGGTGTTGACAGCTTCTCCCTAGCAGCAAGTGATAGGATAAAAGGAAACAGCCTCAAATTGCACCAGGGGAGATTGAGGTTGGACTTGAGGAACAATTTCTTCCCCAAAAAAAGATTGCCAAGCCCTGGAACAAGCTGCCCAGGTCGGTGGTTGATTCCCCATCCCTGGAAAGGTTTCAAAGCCACACGGATGTGGTGCTGAGGGACATGGTTTAGTGATGTCCTGACAGTGCTGTGTTAATGGCTGGCCTGGATGATCTGAAAGGTCTCCCCCAACCAAAACAATTCCATGATTCCAATACATTCATTTTTAAGTTCAGCAATAGACTTGGCCAAAGAGGAACATTTCAAAGACCTCTGAAAGTTGCCACAGAGATGGGCTGTGTGCATTTCAAACTGTTTCTCACAAAGCCCCATGCAGAGACCACCTCTTCATTTCCTTTATACTGTAGCATTTGCCACAGAGAAGCCTGAAAAACTAGGGAATCCCCTACAAGATTGGTATTTGAACTGGCAATACCAGCCACCTCACTTTACTGCTTCTTTTCATGACATAGAAAGTGCAATATTCACCAAGTGTTAAGCAGGGTGAAGCTAATTGGAAGAGACCTGACCAGACAAAATTTAGCTTCTGTTGCTTGCAGGCAACGAGTTCAAGAACAAACCAACTTATTAGGATAAATCCAGCAGAAGCTTCAAGCAGCAGAGGACTTCAAATGATTTTACTTTTCTTTGTATTGCTCCTCAACAAAATGAACACTTTGCAAGCCACCAGCTCCTGTGCAGGGAGAGAAACCACTGCAGCCCAAGAGGAGATTTGTTCCACAGCTGGCTCAGACTGAGGCTCAGCCTTTCCCCTGCAGCAAGAAATCACAGACCACCTCCCAGCGTGCTCACTGACTGCTCCTACCAGGGCATAAAAAGGTCATCAGAACCAAGTCGCTTTGTTTCTTACTTAAAATGAAAGCACCTCACATCTTGTCCCTGCCCTCTCTGCCTCCAGCAGGGTTAGTTCTCAGCAGGCCACACAGACGACCTTGCTGACCACACATCCACTGCTGGCAGAGTGGCTCTCCTGTACCCATGGGAAGGCAATTTAAGGCAGGACCACCCCTTTGTACCGCTGTTACATCACACTCACTTTGATGAGGAATGTCAGTTGCTGAAAAACTCCACGTGAGCCAGCAATGGGCACCAGCAGCCCAGAAGGCAGCTGTGTGCTAGGCTGCATCCAAAGCAGGGAGAGCAGCAGGACAGGGAGGGGATTCTGTAACTCTCTTGCATTCTCATCAGATCCCACCTGCAGGAGATGTCCAGTTCTGGTGCACTCAGCATAAGAGCATCAAACTACTGGAGGCACTCCAGAGAAGGCTGGAGAACGTCCCCTGGGGGGACAGGCTGAGTCAGTTGAAGCTGTTGAGCCTCGAGAAGAAAAGGTTCCAGGGAGACCTTAGAGCAGCCTTCTGGTACCTGTAGCAGGCTACAGGAAAGCTGGGGAGGGACTTTTCATGACAGGATGAGGCGGAGTGGATTGAAGCTGGAAAAGGGCAGATTTACATTAGAGATTAGGAAGAAATTATTTCCAGTGAGGGTGGTGAGACACTGGCACAGGTTGCCCAGGGAGGTTGTGGCTGCTCCCTCCCTGGAGATGTCTAAGGCCAGGTTGGATGAGGCCTTGAGCAACCTGGTCTAAGTGGAAGGTGTCCCTGCCCATGGCAGGGAGGTTGGAACCAGATTATCTTTAAGGTCTTTCCCAATCCAAACCATTCTACAATTCTATTAATCCATGCCTTTAATTAGCAAATCAGCCAAAAATCAGAAACAATGTAGCTCTGGCCCCAAAACCCTGTAAACCTCCAAACAAAATTCCCTTCTGTCCTAGGATACTCCCTCTTATCCTTCCAGATGGGGAGAAGAAAGCTCCTTTAGATCTCTGGATTCCTTTAGGAGCAAAGGCACTACACTGCAACTTTACTGCCTTCAGGTTAGTTATTTCATCCTTCCTGACCTTAAGTACCCCTTGCAGGGGAAAAAGAAAGGGGGAAAAAAAAAAAAAAAGCAAGCTAATAAATAATTGAAAATAGTTCATTAGCAAATCACCACGGAAAGTTACCAAGATTAAATGCCTTCAGTTTCACAGAGCTGGAGTTAAATGACAAGGAAAAAAAAAATATATATATCACTTATGTAAAGGTTGTTTATATTCACACAGGAAATGTTTTCCAATAAAGCAGCACAATTACTCCACAATCATAGCCTGGATTGCTAAAAAGAAGACTAACAACATTGTGGGGAGCTTCCATGAGTTGTTTGCTTCAAAGCTGAGTTAAGCTCTCAGCATTTTTTGCTTCACTCCAATTTTTGGTGGCAATTCTTTGCAGAACTTCAGACATCCACATGATAAGCACCTCCATCTGGCTCAGACACCTCATATGCTCCATGGAGTGGATTTCACTGCCTGTAGCCTGGGGCCAGCATGGCTAACCGAGAAGAAAACCTCTAGGCTGGATTTCTTTGCATTTTACAAACTGGAACATAGAAGGTTTCAGCTCAACATGAGGAGAAACTTCTGTACAGTGAGGGTGACAGAGCCCTGGAGCAGGCTGTCCAGAGAGGTTGTGGAGTCTCCTTCTCCGGAGATTTTCCAAACCCACCTGAATGCATTCCTGTGTGAGCTACCCTGAGTGATCCTGCTTGGCAGGGAGGTTGGACTCAATGATCTCTGGAGGTCCTTTCCAACCTCTACAGTTCTGTGATTCTTTGATTCTATCACCATTTAACACCTCTGCCCAAGGCAGCTGCAAAGTCACCTGCTCACGTGAAACAGGTAGAGAGTGCTACAAGCAAACCCTGCCAGCTCCACCAGAACCCCCAGGCAGATGCTCCGCTGCATTTTCCTTCTTGCATTACTTATGCAAATATATGTAAATGCACAGGATCTCAAGGCTTTTGAAAACACTTGATAGGTTAATTAGGCAGGAAATCTGCTGCTCTGCCCTGGAAGATACAGCAAAATGCAACCTTACCAATCTTTTGAGTAGCCTATTTAGGAAGGAAGAAATAATAGTTAAAACTGAAAACTCCCAAGCTGCCCTCAGCTATGCAGTGGTAGTGCTGTGACTCACTGCTTGCTGTTTATTTTATGCTCAAGGAGTCTAAAAGCTGAGTATTTTCATTCCCACTTCATCAGGCTGGTTGAAAAAATTAAAATAGTCTGAGGCCTCTGGAAGAGCTCTTAAGGCAAAACCATCCCAAACGCCACCAAATGCCAAAGGTGGGACTGGAATCATGGAATCCTAGGAGTTGGAAGGGACTTCTGGAGATCAAGTGCAACCTCCCCTGCCAGAAAAGGATCACCTAGGGCAGGTGACACAGGAACACATCCTCATGGGTCTTGAAAGTCTCCAGAGAAGGAGACTCCACAGCCTCTCCAGTCTCCTGGTCCACAGCTCCATCAACCTTACAGTAAAGATGTTTTCCCTCATGTTGAGGTGGGGCTTCTTGGATTCCAATTTGTATCCACTGCCCCTTCTCCTGTCTCAGGGCAAGAGCCTGGCCCCTTCTCCTTGACACCCACCCTTTGGATACTAGTAAACATTAGTAAGATAGCTCTCAGCCTCCTCTTCTCCAGATTAATCAGCCCCAAGTCTCTCAATCTTTCCTCATCAGATGTTCCACTCCCTTTTATCACCCTTATAGCCTCCACTGAACTCTCTCTAGTATATCCCTGACCTGAGAGCCCAGAACTAGATACAATACTCCAGATTTAGTATCACTAGGGCAGAATAGAGCGGGTGAGAATACAATCAGGCAGGCTGGAAGAGACCTCCAAGCACATCCAATCCAACCTAGCACCCAGCCCTAGCCAATGGCACTAAGTGCTCCACCCAGTCCTTTCTTGAACACCTCCAGGGATGGGGACTCCACCACCTCACTGGGCAGCCCATTCCAATGCCAATCACTCTCTCTGGGAAGAACTTCCTCCTAACATCCAGCCTAAACCTGCCCTGGCACAACTTGAGACTGTGTCCCCTTGTTCTCTTGCTGGTTGCCTGGGAGAAGAGACCAACCCTTGGCTACAACCTCCCTTTGACCTGCAGGCCACTCTTCTTTAAAAGTCAGGGTGCATTAATACACTCTAACTTCATTCAAGCTCTAAGATGCTTAAAAAAACCTCTGCTAAGAGTAAGTGGGAGTTTTGTTAGGAACATGCATGGCTTTCAAGGTTGGGGCAAACTGTAGAGAGGTTACTGTATGGCACAAGTACATCAACGAGCATGATGCAGCAAGGTTTAGCATGCCTGGATTAAATTAGTTTCTTAAACCAAGAGATCATTTTCATAAATTAAGTCCACTATGTGGTTCCAGCCCACAGAATCACATTTAAATTATCTGGCACAGCAAGCACACGAGGAGTAGGCAAACCATGACTACCCAGACAGCTACTCATAGCCCACAGTGCAATGAGGTACAGGAAAAAAAACAAGTGGGGTGCGTTGAAATTATGGAGCAAAGCTTCAGATACTCTCTGTAGCATCTGGCAAGCTGAGTATTTGGGTTTAAACTGGCAGGGGGGAGACTGAAACTGGATGTCAGGAAGAAGTTCTTTCTAGGGAGGGTGGTGAAACACTGGCAAAGGTTGCCCAGGGAGGTTGTGCAGCACAGAATCACACAATGTGATGAAAGAGCTCAGGTTGGATGAGGCCTTGAGCAACCTGTTCCAGTGGGAGATGTCCTGCCTATGGCAGGGGTTTGGAACTGGATGAGCTTTGAAGTCCCTTCCAAGCTAAACCATTCTATGAGTCTATCCTGCAGCAGAGCTGTGTGGTAGGGGAGGGGACACACACCAATAACTCCTGTGAAAAAACTTAGTAAGTGGTTCAATTCCTCAGCCTACCACATAAGAAAACAGACACGCTGCAAGCTTACCCATCTTTATGTGTCTCACTGTACCATGGTTAGAACTGTGGGTTCTCAGGAAAGCATTTTGAAGGGCATTTGTAGTAATGTGAACAAGACCTCTGGCACATCACCACTATTCACATCCCAGTGGACCCTCACCTCCCCCTCTAATCTGCTCTTGGGAGATCCTATCTGGAGTACCATGCCCAGCTCTGGTGCTTTCAACAAAGGAAGAGTACTGAATTGTTGGAGCAGGTCCAGAGGAGGCTGTGAAGACGACCAGAGGACTGAAGAACCTGCCCTATGAAGACAGGCTGAGAGTTGGGGCTGTTGAGCCTGGAGAAGAGAAGGCTTCGGTGAAACCTTAGAGCAGCCTTCCAGTGCCTGGAGGGGCTCCAGGAGAGCTGGGGAGGAACTTCTGACAAAGGCTAGGAGTGATAGGATGAGAGGGAATGGCTTTGAGCTGGAAGAGGGCAGATGTAAACTGCATAAATTAGGCATAAATTCTTTCCAGTGAGGGTGGTGAGACACTGGAACAGGTCGCCCAGGCAGGTTGTGAAACACTCCCTGGAAGTGTGCAAGGCCAGGCTGGATGAGGCCTGGAGCAAACAGGTGGAAGATGTCCCTGCCCACGGCATGGTGGTTGGAACTAGATGACATTTAAAGTCTCTAACCCAAACCATTCTGGGATATTTCAGGTGATCAACACAATGCCATAGGAAACTTTCAGGCTGTTCCAGCAACTTCTTAGCTGCCCAGGCTTTCAGCTTTCATGGTGTAGCAAGTCATGTTCAAACAGGAAACTGAAGAAGTTGCCTTATATATGAAAGCCTGGGAGACCACAACAACAATGTAGGAATACTAAAACACATCCTACCAAGTGACAGCTTCCAAGGAGAAGCCTGCAATATACATTTGCTAAAAGATTCCACACGCACAAAATTAATGTTTGAAGTGTGACTAGCTTGAGAAAATTAATTAAAAGCACTACTACCAACTGCAGATCAATGATGGATGTAGAGAGAAAAAAAAAACCCAACCTGACAAGTGGTATTGGGAGATGTGGTAGAAAATGGGGAAAAAAAAAAATCCACCCCACTCCCACCTAAAAAAAAGGCACAGAGCCCTAGCAAGAGGCAAGATGCTCAAGATTTCAGTACTGCTTTGCTTTGGTGTAGTGCAACAGAACGAGCTGAGGAGAGACTAGAAGTGCAGGATTCTCTGAGCCCAGAGACATCTGATCCCTATTAACATCCCTGAGCCAACATAGCCTGAAGGACATTGCTCACTCAAATGAAATAAGCAGCTTCAACCACCTGCAGCTGTAGGTAGGGAAGAGAAAGCATCACTGTCGAATCAGCTGAAGCCCAAAATAACAGCTGTAGAAACTGCTGTATCAGGAACTCCCTGCATCCCCAGAAATGGGTAAGAGGTTCTGAAAACAGTGCTCGCAGAGCTGTTGGCCTGCAAGCAGGTACATGCTTGCTGCTATCAAGCACTAACGTTGTGTTCCTCTAACTCAGTTTCACCACTTGTCTTCTTCTGTGGACCTGGGGAATATCCAGAGAGCTTTTCCTGTCTCTTTGGTCCTGTCCACAGGAGAAGGTTGGTTTACATATCAGAGACTGCAAGTGCATCACGACTCAGGCTGAAAACTCACTGATATGACAAATCTGTTTAAGACCTAAAAGAAGAATTGTATCCAAAAAAATTCTCTTCAATCCTCCTCCTCTGTTAACCTTATCAACACCAGAAGAGGAACCAAAAAAAAAAAACCACCACCCCACACACCACAAAAAACTGAGAGCAGCAGGGAAATCCTGGTTTGCATCAGCCCCAAGGCACTGCACAAGAGGGTGGTGCTGAGTTGCAGCACCTTGCCCAGCATCTGACATTGCATTTCAGCCCCAGTGACTCATTTCTCAGTCCTCCAACTGCAAGTTTGTGGTGACTGGGGAGGAGGAGGAGGTTGGGCATGGGCTTTCCAGTGAAGTCAGCTTGTTTGAGTGTGTTTCCTTTTGCAGAAAAGCAACGAGCTCTTTTGAACAGCCAGTGGAGAGAGAATGTGTTGATAAGCTCTACTACTTCAAGGCCTCACTGTAACAATAATCTTATTTCAAGCATGGGACTTCAAACGTTATCACTATTTGGGCCAAGTGGTTTTGGATCTGTGCTTTATGAATGAAGAACTGATCTGCAAATTGTGTGTGAAACCAGAGTTGTCTATCTTTATATAGGCTGCCTGGGCAAGTCTGGCAGAGATCAAGTTGTTTTAATTTCCAGGATTGGGAAAGGTACAGAAAACCCCTAAAAACCAGAGCAGCATGTAAGTGCAAATTGCCAGAAAAGAGAGATCTACCCAAACAGCATTTTACTGACTGGCTTGAGTACTTGCAAAAGAAAATTGTGCAAAAGGCATCCTAAATTGCAGGCACAAATTTGAGAACCACTACTACAAGTCAAAATTACATAGAAGCCCGAAGTAACCTTCTCTGCTTCAAAATGTGAATGAAAAATAGAGAGAGAATCCTAGAATGGTTTAGGTGGGAAGGAACCTCAAAGCTCATCCAGTTCCAGTCCCCTGCTATAAGCAGGTACAACTCCCACTAGAACATCCATCCTGGCCTTGAACACTTCTGGGGAGGGAGCATGTACAACCTCCCTTAGCAACCTGTTTCAGTATCTCCCCAGTCCCCTTTCTCAACTACTTCCTCTATTTTTTTTTGGTATTTTGCAGTTTGCTCTCCCAAAACATAGCTCTAGCTTCAGATCAAAACCACGAAAAGGCAGAAGACTGAGGCAGGAAGCTGAGAGATTAGCAATCTTTCTTGCCTTGTATCAGTCTTACAGCAGTCTTTGCCTTTTGCTCAGCTCCAGGCAACCATAATACTTCAGATTTGCACACTGGGAAGGCCCTTTAAAATGACACTTCATAAATGAGCTCTTCTAGAAAGCTTTCTGTTGTAAGCATCTAGAACCCAGCTCACAATGAGGGCCACACCATAACACAAATAAAATGCTCCTCCTTAAGCAGGTGGCTGAGAGAAAACAAGGATACTGAACAAACAGAAGCAAAGGCAGCAACACCATGACACCAGAACCTGCTGGAGCAAAAATGCTTTTGGTGTCTGAGTGGCCTAGCAAGGGTCTACGAGACAGCAAAGCAACACACTCAAAGCAGAACTCAACCATGCAAAGCTACTTTGCAACAGGACATGCAAAAGATGAAGAGCATTACAGCAGAATTATTAATTCAATAACAGAGTCATTGAGGGTAAGCAGGTATTGCTCACTTTCAGTTCAGCATAAGGAAATTGTTACTAAGCTGCTTTCTTCTCACTGGTCTTAGGCTAACCAAGTTGAGTATTCTCCTCAAAAAAAAATCCAAAACAAAACCAAACCCAAAACAACCAGAAAACAAAAAAACACCCCACAAAAACAAGTCCCCCAACAACAAAACCAACCACAACACAGCAAAGCCACCAAATCAAAACAAGTAAACAACCAACCCAAGAGAAATCAGTGACTGCTCCAGTCTCATGCTTGGTATCTCATAAGAAAGTGCTTCAGGTAGGATTATTAGGAATTATTTGTTTAGAAGTTCTTCCAAACGTTGGCATTCATCTCTGAAAGCAACATTCTAGAGTGTCAGCCCATAGGAAGCCATTATAACACTTCTGAAGACTTAGCTACCAGGTTAGGCAAATTCTGAAACATTCTGAACCATCTAACCTCAAAGAACAAGACTGAAGAGGCGGCCAGAACCCACCACAGAGTACAGACAGTCCTGTCTCTTCAAAATAAGCAGCTGTTTCAAAAGTTAAAGTGGTTGAGAAACATTTGTCTCTATGCTGAAAACAAAGAATCCAGAGTGGGAGCTCTCTACCAGAGTTTTAAAATCACTATGGGGAACTCCATGTCACCAAAAATGAAGATGACCTGTAGACAGACCACTGGTCAGGTTAGGATGTCCCTGCTGACTGCAGTGGGGATTGGCCTAGATGACCTCTGGAGGTCCCTTCTAGCCTAGACCATTCTATGATTCTAAAGAGCACCCACCAGAGCAATCTGAGTCCCTCCAACTGTCCTCAGCAACTATAAAAACTCACCTCCAAGTACACATCCATCAGTCTCTTTCCTCTACTCTCCCTGCAGCAACATTTCTAAGCTGGGGCAGAAGCTTGTGGAGGTTGCCTTTTTGGTGCAGAAATAAGGGTGGTCAGGCATTGGAATGGGCTGCTCAGGGAAGTGATTGAGTCACCAACCCTGGATGTGCCTTTTGGATGCAGTGCATGGGGATAGAGATACAAGCTGGACTTGGTGATCCTGAGTGGCTCTTCCCATCAGAATGTTTCTGTGAATACTATCTCCCTATTTACTCTTCTGCATTAGCTTTCCTTCTAGCATAACTCCCCAAATGAACTCACCACAGGATCAGATCAGTGCTAGAGAGTGAGTGGAAACAAGTCCAGCAGCCCCAGCTTTAGCATGGTGGAGGCTGTGGTTTGACTAAACCTTCTGCTAGATAGAGCTTGCACTGCCTTAGAAAAGTTCCTTTGCCCCATCTTCTCTGCTTCTGCATCAACTTTGTGTTCTTGATGCTGACACTAGTGTTTGCATGGCTGGACCACCTAAATTATGGTCCATCTGAAACGGCCTCAAAATATATCCCTTTTGCTGATTACTTTGGAGCTGGCCAATTACTGATAAACAAAGCAGACACAGCTGGAACTTATTACCCAGGAAGATCAAAACAGCAGAGACTTGATAGATTAAACTCAGACACAGGACTAGCAAAGTTGAAACTTTAGACAGCATAGGACTAAGACACCCAAAGCAGACTGGGGAAAAGTGAGAGATTAAACCAGTTAGCTCCAGCAACTGCAAGGTGGTTCTGGAAGCCTCAGCCCCACCAAGGAGCTCCACAGAGTTTCTAATAATGCCACACAAAGCAATGCAATTTTATTTCCCCCTCCCCAGGTTCTGTCTTACAATCTAAAAGGATCATGTATATCCTCACAGCTGTGTTAAGAATATTAAAGTTGCCTTGGGAACTTACAATGCACACAAAAGAGCTGGATTAGACTAATTACCTTGCCTCAGTACACAAAGTAGTTGCTCGCCAAGCTGGGTGAAAAATAACTCCTCTAAAAAGGTGTATGGCCATTAAGTATTTCTACTGCAAACTATCCAGCCCTGCTCTTTGAAGACAAAGCTAATGTTTTCTTTTCAGTTTGTGACATCCATCAGCACAGCACTCAGCTACTTGGAGCAATTTTCACAACACCCTTATTAAGCAATCTCTTGACACAAAACTAATTAACTTGTTCTAGAATGGCCAGGGCTCTGTAGGAAGACCTTAGGACAGATGCTGGCATAGCAGACCACATGCAAGAAGTGACCATCTCAATCACTCCAGGCTAACTCGTTTCACCACGGACCAGGATACAGACCACGAAAGCTAACAATGTCTGTTATCACCATCCCAGAGCTAGAGCAGCAATCACAGAATGCCAGGGGCTGGAAGAGTCCTTGAAAGCTCATGCAGTCCAACCCCCCTGCCAGAGCAGGATCACCTACACCAGATCACACAGGAACACATCCAGCTGGGTCTCGAATATCTCCAGAGAAGACTCCACAACCCCCCTGGGCAGCCTGTTCCAGTGTTCTGTCACCCTCACAGGGAAAAAGTTCCTGCAATTTCTTAGCCTGCTTCAGCTGTTTTGCTAAGTGCAAAACGTGTAAAAATAAGGAAGAAGAATCAGGACTTTTGTTAGACACCCAAGTATGAAAAGAGGAATTAGATGAAAATAGGCCTTGAAAGTAAAAATAACAAATTTATACTGGAGTCTATTACCCACAGCAGCAGTCATAATCACTTAGAAGTCAGGAGAAGACAGAGATGAACGTATACTACTTCCAACTCTTTAAAACATCCTAATTCAGCAATAAAGACCTTTCAGCAAATCAAGATATCCACAAGCCAACATGACTACAGCTCTGGCAATGTTACATCTGCAAATACTCAGCAGCTTCACCTGATTCTAAAGTTGTCATGAAGTTGCACAATGTACAGGTAACAGAATCACGGAAACATGCAGGTTGGCAAAGCCCTCAAGATCACCAAGTCAAACTAGAACCCTACTCTACAAGATTCACCTCAAACCATAAGCCCCAAGCACCACGTCCAAACGACCCTTAAAAGCATCCAGGGTTGGTGACTCCAGCACCTCCCCGGGCAGCTCATTCCAGTGCCTGACCACTCCCTCTGTGAAAAAAAAACTTTTTCCTAACCTATGGAAGCCTACAGCACAAGAGGTCTGTCAAGGAAGAGCAGAAACCAGGAGTGTACAGCAGGAACTGCAGAACTAGGGGGTGAGTAACTTAACACTAAACAAAGTTTGCCACCTTGAAACCAAAAGAGGAAAATAAACATCTACCAGGTTGCGACCAATGGGCGTAAAGCAACTGTCTGCTTTAATGAGCAAAGAATTCAAAAATAATCCCCTGGAGACTCTTTCTTAAGGCAGCTGGTGCAGGATACTCAAATAAGATGACTAAGTTGAGTCAGCAGAACAAATTTGTGCCGCCTGTTTGCTTCCCTCAATGTTATCTGGCCCTCCCCGCTGTGGTTCACAAAATGCAGTTTCGAAAACCTACAGGCAAAAACCCAAAACAAAGCACAAAATAAAACCCACCCCAAGCCCCAAGCCTTTGCAGCAGAGGCAACTCCAGAAGGCACCTCTGCAACTGCTGGCAGAGCTCTTCTCAGCCCTAACAGAAGCTGTTGTGTGTGACCCTTGCAGTAGCCCAGGGAGGCTGAAACACCCTGCACGGAAAAGCAAGAGTAGGGACTGTTTACTACCTTTACCATCACCACGATAAATATTTACAGTTTGTATTTTCCCCAGCCCGTCCACTAAGCTGCCAAAGCAGCATCAAATTAATTTCTGCAGCACACTTGAGCTTCACACCCAAAAAAAAAAAGAGCCTAAGATTTCAGAAATAGCTCTTCCTGTTCTACTTCCTTCTATACACAAACATCTGGGCTGAGTGCCCAGCTGCCTTTATTTTAAAATAGTTTTAATTGCTTTATTATCTGCTTCGCTCTAATCAATGCTTTTTAATACATTGTTTCTTCCTGCTTCTTCGAAAGAGCCTTCTCCCACGTACTCTACCACCACCCCTGTTAAACAATCAGTAAAGGTTGGTTGGGTTTTTCCAAGCTCACTGCCACCAGCCTCCAAGATCAGTAGCTTCATGGACACAAGTCCTGCAAGGAACTGCTGAGGGTTGGTCAGCTTGGGGACGAGAAGGCTAAAGGGCTGCAGCAAGAGCAGCTGTGGGCAGCAGGGCAAAGGAGATGATTCTGCCCCTTTGCTCTGCTCTCCTCACACCTCACCTGGAGCAGTCTGCAGCTCTGCAGCCCCCAACACAAGAACGACACGGAACTGTTGGAGCCAGTCCAGAGGAGGCCACCAAGATGCTCAGAGGGCTGCAGCAGCTCTGCTATGAGGACAGCCTACAAGAGTTGGGGCTCTGCAGCCTGCAGAAGAGAAGGCTGCCAGGAGACCTTAGAGTAGCCTTCCAGAATCTGAAAGGGGGCTACAGGAAGGCTGGGGAAGTACTATTGACAAGGGCTTGTAATCACAGGACAAGGAGGAATGGGTTTAAACTGGCAGAGGGGAGACTGAAACTGGGTGTTAGGAGGAAGTTGTTTGCAGTGAGGGTGGTGAGACACTGGCACAGGTTGCCCAGGGAGGTTGTGGCTGCTCCCTGCCTGGAGGTGTTCAAGGCCAGGTTGGATGAGTCCTTGAGTGACCTGATCTAGTGGGAGGTGTCCTTGCCTATGGCACAGGGGGGTTGGAACTGGATGAGCTTTGAGGTCCCTTCCAGACTAAACCAATCTGATTCTATGATAAGATCTCATTGCTGTCTTACAGCTCCCTGAGAGGAGGTTGGAGGCAGATGGAGACTGACCTGTTCTCCCAGGTAACAACTGATAGGAGAGGAAATGGCCTCAAGTTGCACCAGTTGGGCAGAATTTCTTCACTGAAAGGGTCACCAGGCATTGGAACAGGCTGCCCAGGGAGGTGCCAGAGACACCATCTGCAGAGCTGTTTAAAAGACATTTGAATGGAGTTGCTCAGGACAATGGCCTAACAGCTGTGTATAGGAAGATGTTCGGTTGTGGCTGGACTTTATCTTCAGGTTTTTTCCAACCAGAGGATTCTACGATTCAGTTTTACTTTGTCTCAGTCATTTTGAAAAGCCACTTGGGGCACAACTACAGTCATGACCTTCTGCATTAAATACAAACACCAGCAGCAGAGTTGCTTCCACCAAGGAGCAGTCCTCCTTGTCCCAACAGTCTCCAACCAACCTGCTGTGCTGACAGCCAATGCCCTGACTCAACATTCCACTTCATTTCCTCAGGGTTACACTAATCCCATCATCATTTATGTTAAATACACAAACCCAGAAGTTATCAACTGATTAACTTACAGACACATTGCTAGTAACAAGTGCTGCAAGTTTGTCTTTTCTAGGGGGGAGGGTTCCCCCCTCCTCTTTAGATAAACTGATCAAAACTTAAGTCAGTAGTTTTTATACCAGAGGGCACAAGCTACCTTCTAATTATTTCAAGCTTCATCTTTGTAATGCTTTGCACAACAAGCTCTCTTCAGAAGTACAGTGCTTCAGGAAAGGAAGTTCTTAGGAGGGAGGCTGGGGTAAGTCAGTACTAATGAACTCGACTGATGCCACGAACAGAGGGAGCAGCACATCTACCTAAGAAGCTCTCCAGGGCCACGTTCAAACACAAGGACAGGCAATGAATAAGTGAGCTATTTGGGTAGTTGCCTGGGTAAAAGTTTGTTTCAAGAAAAAAAACTCCCCAAATTGAAAGCTGACAAGAACAGAGGCATTTTAGGGCTTTCTAGAGAGATGCTGAGGCTTTCCTGACATGGAGATGCTCAAGGCCACGTTGGATGGGACCTTGAGCAATCTGGTCTAGTGGAAGGTGTCCCTGCCCAAGCCAAGGGGGTTGGATCTAAATTATTTTTAAGGTCCCTTCCAACATAAACCATTCTGTGAATCTATAATCAAATACATAAACTAGATGATCTTACAAGGTCCCCCTTCCAACCCCTAACATTCTGCAACATCTCTTTTCCCCCTTGTGCATACTTGCACACCTATTTGTTACACTGGCTATTTCCTCCCCTCTTTAACTCTAATGGCAAACAACACCAGGAGATAACACTGGCAGACAGAGGAGACAGAATCACAGAATCAACCAGGTAGGGAAACACCTTTGAGATCACCAAGTCCAACCTATCAACCAACACCTTCTAATTAACTAAACCATGGCACTGAGTGCCTCCTCCAGTCTCCTTTTAAACACCTCCAGAGATGGGACTCCACCGACTCCCTGGGCAGCCCATTCCAATGCTAATCACTCTCTCTGGGAAGAACTTCTTCCTAACATCCAGCCTGAACCTGCCTTGGTACAGATTGAGACTGTGTCCTTTTGTTCTGTCCCTGTTTGCCTGGGAGCAGAGCCCAACCGCTACCTCGCTACAACCTCCCTTCAGGTAGCTGTAGAGAGCAATGAGGTCTGCCTTGAGCCTCTTCTTCTGCAGGCTGCACATCCCCAGCTCCCTCAGCCTCTGCTGTGCTCCAGCCCCTTCACCAGCTTTGATGCCCTTCTCTGGACACATTCAGCACCTCCACATCTCTCTTGAATTCAGGGGCCCAGAACTGGACACAATACTCAAGGTGTGGCCTAACCAGTGCTGAGTCCAGGGGCAAAAGGACTGCCCTGGTCCTGCTGGCCACACTATTCCTGATCCAGGCCAGGATGCCATTGGCCACCTGGGCACACTGCTGGCTCACATTCAGTTGCCTGTTGACCAGCACCCCCAGGTCCCTCTGCCTGGCTGCTCTCCAGCCACTCTGTCCCCAGGCTGTAGCACTGCCTGGGTTTGCCATGGCCAAAGTGCAGAACCTGGCACTTGGACTCGTTAAAACTCCCTGCTCCTTTTATTCTCCTGCCCTGATGTTGCTCCAGTTTTGTCAAACAGATCAAGCCAGGTTACAGCCAAGAGTGCAACAGCAGCATCAGGCTGACTGTGCCCCGTGAGAGCAGTTGCAGGTCACAGAGTTTACTATGTGTTGAATTCCTCACCCACAGAAAGTGCACTCTTTCTAACGTGCCCTGCAGCACACTGGGGGTGGTGGATAAGACGTTATTTGGCCCATTTCTCCTTACTGTTCCACTCACTTATTAAGCAGCAAGTGCCACTGAGAAGTCAGGCGTTGCTGAATTTTCAGATCAGCTTGTAATCATCCAAGAAACAGATGGCGATCACAGATTCCAGGGGCTGGGGGGAGGGTGAAAGGGGTGGTGTGTGCTTGGGCTTGGTTGTATTCTGTTGGGTTTGGGATTTATTTTGTTCCTCAGACTGGTCGAGTATGCTCAGTAACTTCATTAAGCATTCATTCTCTTCTACTACACCTATTTATCTGAATGGCTGACCCAGTAGGTAATGCCTCCAGCAGTCCATTCTTCACCTGGAAATTAGTTATGAGAAAATCCCACTGCTATTAATTCTCTTCTACCTTTGGAGTGCGGTCTGTTTTGAAGGACCTAAGCCTAGCTCCCTACAAATTAAATCCCCAGCTTAACTAGAAAGTTTCTAACAGAAGCAGGCAACCACCACGAGCAAAAGCAGAGTCACCACTATCACAGGATGTCAGGGGTTGGAAGGGAGCCAAGGAGATCATCTAGTCCAACCCCCCCCTGCCCGAGCACAACTATACAATCTAGCACAGATCACACAGGAACACATCCAGACAGGCCTTGAAAGTCTCCAGAGAAGCAGACTACTGTGCCTAGGCTGCAGAAAGCACAGAACCCCAGGCTTTAGTTTTGGCCACAGAAAACAAGGAAGGAAGAGTTACTTCTAAAAGCATCAGGCAAAAAGTTACATGCTACCTTCCTTCTCTCTCCTCCTTCCTCCAGTTCTTGGAAATCCAGCAGCAGTGACAATATGGAGGTAAGGATAAGGATGTTATTTACCACACCAGTTGTAAATTAAATACTACAAGCCTGTTTACCAGCTAAAAATACATCTCCCAGTGACACTAACTGCTAAATGTGAGTATTTGTTTCAGTAGCACAGCCAGATTATCTTTTGGGACACGGGGTTAAAGATCAAGATCAACTCTTAATGATGCAGATGCCTGCAAGATCCAAGCACGCTGACAATTAGTCTTTGCTGCTTGGAATCATCAGGATTATAATCTCCTCTAGAAAATGGGACACAGTTGCTTTCCCTTTCACTTGGCAGAAGGTTTCGTGCGTTCAGCAGCTCTATTTCGGCATACCAAGGCATGAATTTACAGCTCTGAGGTAGTTTCTTGCTTTTTAAGATATTTAGATGATGTCTGCAGGCCTCCCCCCACCACACCCCATTCCCTTCTAAACCGTTACTGAAGTTAACTTGCATTACCAAGCAAGATTTTGCATTAGGTATCTCTCTACTTCTACCTGAACAACAGCTGAGGCCACCAAATCAATTTGCTTACAGTGTCTGGGATGGGGGGGTTGGGAAGATGTGTAATTTATAAGAACTTAGGGTAACAGACACCTCCCTGCAGACTTTTTTCCCCCCATTAAGAAATTAAGACCTTTGCTGCAAGCCCTCTGCTTTGTGACACCAATTCTCAAGATCTCGCTGTATAGAGTCACATTTCCTCCTAGGACACGGGAGTTAAGTTCTGGTAGCTCTTCCCTCGGCTGGAGCTCCTTCGTACATTCAATTTAAAATCTGAAGAGCCTCCAAAACTCAAATCCCAAGTAAGGTGGTAGTCCGGCCCCAAGATCAAAACTACTTGACAGCCACTAGAAAAGTCTACTTTCCACCTGTCATCTTCACCAAATTCTTGCTTCAAATATACGCATCCTGTCAGAAACGTGGGAGCTGCATCTCAACTTCAGTGTTTCAACACATGCTTATCTCCCAAGACATTTAGTAAGGCTCAGAGACTGCTGTTGTCTCACTAATTGATATGCAATGCACTGGAAGCACTCTTAAATACGATTTTTCAGATGACTTCTGTTCTAATTTGATTTAATTACTATCATCACAAACCATGATCTATGCTTGCTTCCTAGCCTAACTTTTGCTCGCAGACTTCTGTTTATTCTGCTAAGAAAACTAAGGATCCTGAATTCCTGTTCTTCACAGATCCACGTGTGTAATTTGTATTTCTCCCATGAGAAATTCTTATTTGTGATCAGAGAGTCCAGCCACACTGACCACTTACTTTCACTTGCTGGACAGTGACACATCTCCAGTTGCACCAGGGGAGCTTTAGGTTGGAGATCAAGAGAAACTTCTTCCCTGAAAGGGTTCTCAAGCAGTGGCATGGTTAAATCTCTATCCCTGGAGGTATTTCAACAAAGCAGAGATGTGCTGCTGAGAAATGTGACAGATTAAGGGCTGGACTCAATGATCTTAAAAGTATTTTCCAACTAAAAAGGATTCTGTGATAGAGCATTACCAAGGTACAGGGTAAGCACTCAACAGAGGAGCCTGCAATACTTCACCGCTGTGATGCTTAGATTTGGACACTTCAAATTTACTTCTTCATATGTTCCTTCATTCAGAGGGATTTTGCTTCCATGGGGCCTAAGGCAATTGTTCACAATTACACCTTGTAGAGGAATAGTACCTGCAGAACTGTGTGAGTGGATACTCACGCCTGCAGCCATCACCTTCACACGAACATGAAGCAGCACTT
This sequence comes from Psilopogon haemacephalus, assembly GCA_013396835.1. Lineage (NCBI taxonomy): Eukaryota > Metazoa > Chordata > Aves > Piciformes > Megalaimidae > Psilopogon > Psilopogon haemacephalus. The sequence continues at coordinate 45,595 of VWZI01022234.1, forward strand.
CTCTGGGCATATTCTATTGCTGAGCTTGCTCCTTGGGCCTTTCCAATGAAAATGGAATACTGCAAACTAAAATCCTTTGCATGCATGAACCTTCTGTACACAAAGATATGACACTTCTGCATTTTATCTCCTAATGGGACCAGCTACGGATGCCACAGCACGTGACTGCAGGAGTCGTGTACAGTGTTGTGTTTGACACTGTTTACTTTGTTGTTATTGGTACTGGAGAGGTTTTTCCTCTGGAAGTAGTGGTATGTGTATAAGCACATGTAGCAATGAGCTGCTGCAACAGGAAGATCTCTGTTCTGGTCACAGATCTCCCCCTCTTCCCAGAGAGATCGCCAGTAGCCAGCTCATTGCTACTCCATACAGAGTCTCTCACTCTGTAATTATCAGCTTGCTTTCTTTCATTAAAAAGGACCTGTTTGGGAATTTTGTTCTCAGTAAGGTCAGCTACTAAACGAGGAGCAAAAGAAACTCGAGTATTGAAATGCAAACCTGGCAAACAGCATATCGTGCACTTCCACAACTAAGAGATTTTTTTGCTTCGTAGATAAATAACTATTTCCTTATCAGAACACAGCATAGGATGTCACAACTTACAAGTGACCTACGGAAAACTTAAAATCCTTTGTCACCATTTCCTATCGCCTCCCAGGGCTATCTTAAGCAGCACACTTAACCACACTAGAGCTTCTCCTGCCGTGTCCTTAGGTACAGTGAAAGCATTTCCTGCTAGATCATCACTTCAGGCAGTGTGCTGCTGAAGCTAGATCTAACAGTGCTTCCCCTTGATGCTCAGCCTTCAGGCTCTGCCCGAAAAGACTACCAAAACGTACACAAAGGAAAAAAAAAAAAAAACCCTCCTAGGAAACAAAAGGAATAGTGAGTTAATAATATGGGCTGCTTTGCCTGTTTCATGAGGCTGTTACATTTCTAGCCTATCTGAAATTGCACAGACATAAAAGGTGTTAAGTGGCAACGAAAAGTAACCCTGCACCAGCAGAAGTTTTTTTGGCTGAACTATCTTGCCGTTTTTTCTTTTTGTGATCTTTGGGTTCTCTACACTTTTAACCCGCCATAGGGGCTATTTAAAGATGTAAAGCTGCGACTTGAGCCTCATAATGCCCAAACCATGTGACATCTTTACCAGGCTCCTAATTTTAACGCCGAAAGGCAGCGGTTCAGCCTTTACCGCGGCCGGTAGCGGGGCTCTCCGGCAGCCCCGGCAAGCCTCATCATCCATCCGCAGGGTGATGGAGCAACCCGCAAACATGGCAATTCCGCTTGCTCTACCACACCAAAAGCCAGCCCTCCTCCCCTCCCCCCGGCGCAGAACCCCCTCCGCAGAGACTTGGCTCCAGCAAGCTGCCCGGAGGACGGGACAAACTTGGCGGCCGATGTCCGGGCTGCCGGGTTGTTGTTTTAACTGCAGCTCATTTATGCAACGCCCGATGGCGGGTGGCGGCTGCAGCCGAGCGGCTCCGGCTCCGCTCCCAGCACCGGCCACGCACGGCTACCACCCGTTCGCCGTCTGAGGGGCGGACCCGCCGATGGGTAGCACAGGGGATCGCCGCAGCCGCCCAGCCCCGCGCCTCCCGGGCGGCAGAGCGAGCATCCCCCACACCGCCGGGACACCGCAGCTTCCGCGGTGCCCCCCGCCCGCGCTTGGTAACGCGCTCCCAGCCACCGCCCCCCCACGCCTCCCTTTCTCCTCCGCCAGGAAGGAGGGCGACAGCCGGCGGGTGACTCCTCCATCCCTCCGGTGTCTCCGCAGCCGCCTGGCATCACGCATCCCCCTCCCTTCCCTTCCCTTTCCCCTCATCCCCGGAGGGGCGATGTCCCGGTAGGGCGTGGGGCGGGCGGAGCCGCGGCGCTTACCGAGTGGTTGACCCCCCACATGAGGACGCTGAGCAGCGGGTCGCTAGCCCGGAACAACTTCACTTTTTGCGCCACGAAGTGTTTTTTCTTGGTCTTGGTTTTACTCGCCATGACGGGCACGATGCTGCTGGGGGCC
>VWZI01022234.1:47857-67879 GCA_013396835.1 Psilopogon haemacephalus
CGCACCACCCCGACACACGCACACACACCCACATACACACACCCACACTCACACACACACACCCCACGCACCCCCGCAGCGCGGCATGGCGCCTGCGCGGCCGCGGCGCGAAAGGCGGTGCCCTCCGGGCGGCCTCGGAGGGGCAGAGTGCCGGGGGAGGCAGAAACGGACAGAATCGCAGGAGCGCTGAAACTGACAGAAGCGCTTCGGTTGGAAAAGCCTTTTAAGATCATTGAGCCCACCCATACCCCAGCTCTGCCCAGCCTGGGGCTGAACCTCAGTAGCACATCTCTGCTTCTTTCAAACACTTCCTTGCGGTGCCTGTGCCAGTAGTCGAGAAGCATTTCTGCTAAGACGTTTCTTCAAACATCCTCTGCTGCAGCTTAAGGCCACTTCCTCTCCTCCTATCACTTGGTATTAAGGAGAAAAGACCAGCACCCACCCGACTTCAACCTCCTAACAGAGAGTTGTAGAGAGCCAGAAGGTCTCCCCTCAGCCTCCTTCTCAGCTGCTCCTCATCAGCCCTGCTCTTCAGACCATTCATAAGCTTTGTTGCCTTTCTCTGAACCCACTCCAGCACCTCAATGTCTTTCTTGTGGTGAGGGGTCCAAAACTGCACCCAGTACTCAAGGTGTGGCCTCCCCAGTGATGAGCACAGGGAGACAATCCCTTCCCTGGTCACACTGTTCCTGATCCAGGTCAGGATGTTGTTGGCTTTCTTGGCCACCTGAGCTGTTCTTCAGTCAGTTTGGTCTCTTCTCCTAAGTACAAGTAAGAAGAGAACTGGCCTCGAGTTGTGTCAGGGGAGGTTTAGGTTGGGCATGAGGAAAAGATACCTTCATTGGATATGTTTTCAGACTCTGGCCCAGACTGCCCAGGGCAGTGGTGGAATCCTTGTCCCTGGAGGGGTTTAAAAGGCAATTAGATGTGGTGCTGAGGGCACTGTTTGTTGGTAAGCTGGCAGTGCTTGGTTAATAGTTGTTGGACTTGATGATTTTAAAGGTCTTTTCCAAACGAAAGGATTTTATGTTTCAGGATGAGGCAGGATGTGGATTGAGGCAAGGAGAGGAGGCTGAAAGAGGAGGATCACTCCGACCATCTGCACTGAAGGGTGCAGGGACTTTGTAAGCAAACCCTGGCTCAGGCTCTGCCCAGTGAAGAAGGTGGTTCTCATTCCCTGCCCACCACTCCTCTTCCCACCCTCACACTCACCTCCAAGTCCCCTGGGAAACAAAACCTACCACCATGCTAACCTTTGTCTAAGCAGTTGTACACATCATAACTGGGGACAGTTTTGGTAATTTTTGCACAAATTGGCAGTTCCCTTCCCCCATAACCAGACCTCTAGGAGTGAGAAGGACCTTTGAGGCAATACTTTGCTCCTGACCTAGCCCCTCTCTGTGACTACAGTGATCTGTTTCATCCATCACACAACAAATACTGATCACTCAGAAGCACTGCACCCTCACAAACTACACTTGCTGGCTCCAGACCTTGTGTTTTCACTAGTTGATCCTTCAACAAGGTGACCAGATCCTTAAAGAGAAACAAGAGTAGGGCTGCTTCATCAAGGTGGACAAACCAGCAGCTGAGGGACATCCCTGTCCAAAGCAATGCCCTCAGCAATGCAACCCATTCCCACAGGGTCACAGAATCACAGAACTAACCAGGTTGGAAAAGACCTTTGAGATCATCAAGTCCAACCTAGCACCTAACACCTTCTAATTAACTAACCCATGGCACTGAGTGCCTCCCCTTAAACATCTCCAGGGATGGAGACTCCACCACTTTCCCGGCCAGCCCATTCCCATGCCAATCACTCTCTCTGGGAAGAATTTCTTTCTAATATCCAGCCTGAACCTGCCCTGGGACAGCTTGAGACTGTGTCCTTTTGTTCTGTTCCTGCTTGTCTGGGAGAAGAGTCCAACCGCTACCTGGCTACAACCTCCCTTCAGGTAGCTGCAGACAGCAATGAGGTCTGCCCTGAGCCTCCTCTTCTGCAGGCTGCACACCCCCAGCTCCCTCAGCCCCTCATCAGTCTTGGCCCCCTTTTCTGGACATGTTCAAGCACCTCAGCATCTTTCTTAAATTGAGAGGTCCAGAACTGGACACAGTACTCAAGTCCACAGTCCACACACAGTGGGTAGAGCGAGGTACTGGTAAGAGCACACATCAAGAATCCCAGAGAAGCTGAGGTGATGGATCAGGTCCATCCAGGAAGGCACAACATAGGCACGATGTCTGTCCAGCAGACAGGGCCAAAACCAGGACTGCAGGCAAACTGCCTACAATACAAACTGAAGGTATAGCTGGAGTAGGATGCTGGAGACAGGTCTACCTACAATCATATCTCAAGCAAAACTTAAATGAGCCCTCCCTAAAATTAAATTGAGGTCTTGTGGAAGAAGGTGCTCCCAGGTGAGGCTGCTGAGGTCAACTAAGGCCAATAGAATCATAGAATTGCCTGGTTGGAAAAGACCTTAAGATCGAGTCCAACCATAACCTGACATCTCCCTGTACACAGCTCTTAGACCATATTTCCATATATATATATATATATAAAAGCATTATAAGTATGAGAGTAGTGCTGAGGAAACTATTCTATTCTAGTCTGAGGGAGCTTTTTCTTCCACTGAAGTTCACTACTAATTCCTGAAAAATTACTGGAGCAATTTGGGAGTGCTAGGGGTAAATGAGTCTGGTTTATTCCTGCCTGTCCAGGGCATGCTCAGTGTTCTTTCTAGATGGCTACTTTCCACAGCACGCAGGCTGAATGACAGCTTTCACTGATTTGCCCAGAATTTCAGCAGTTCATAGATGAGCTTAAGGCCCTGACACAGTCTCACAGAGCTGCTCGCAAATTTAAAATCTTGGTGCACCAAACAGTGTTTCAGAGATCTCAACCTCTCCATTTCTCTTTTTCCTTCATGATCTCCATAGCTAGAGATAGTCTATCCTGCTGGAACCCCAACCAGCAGTGTTTTATCTCCCTCCTGCATAGAAGCAGTTATTGTATGGTCCCTTTCCTTCATCTGATGGAGAGCAGGGTGGAACAGAGATGCTGTATATATAGTGGGAGGTGTCCCTGCCTATGGCAGAGCATTGGAACTGGATGATCTTTGAGGCCTCTTCCAACCTAAACCATTCTATGATTCTGTGATTTTCTGTCATCCTTTTTTTTTTTTTTTTTTTTTCAGCAAGGAGTTACTTAAGAGTCACAGGCAGACTCAACTGCAATTTTTGTGCTTGAAAATAGATTCAAGAGCACCAAAAAAATCCCTTGTATTCCTGCTGCAGTCAATGGAAGCAGCTGAACAGTCAGCGTCTTTGAATGAAAGCAGGTCACTTAGATGCCTAAATATAGATTTGAAGTCAGACTTCTTCAGAAGAGTTCAGTACCCATTTCGTTCCTTTACATTATGCTTAGGACATGACATCTGAGCACTGCACAATGCTGCACGCAGCAGCCTGCTAACACCTGTCACATGCACATCTTTCATCTTCTTTCCGGAGTGAATCCACACCGCCAAGCATTTTGGTTTCTAAAGGTGTAATAAACAAGCAGCATTTTGGTAGGTTTGTTATAGGCAAGGCAAAGCTGAGGAAGTTGCTCTTTTTTTGTTTGTTTTTTTTTTTCCAAGAGACTTGGTTGTCATCTTGGCCTAGATTCCTCTACAGAGCTCTTCCCTGCAAAGAGGAATCCTTCTTGTGTCGGGAAGGTTGTTGCATCAGAGGAACAAAAGATATTGACCTTCAGCTTATGGCAGAATTAAAATCAGTTAAGGGCCTGGGCTGTCATCATGGCAGGGACTGAGACAAAGATTTGTCCTTTCTAATTTGAAGCACCAAGAACAGGATGAGTAATTCCCCTCCAGCTCATCCTCTTGGGTTCTCTCTCCTTCTAACACTAAACCTGAGAGCAAAAACTCTTATGCTAAGCCTCAGACCGGGATCCCCAGCCAGTGCCTACACCAGAGCATTCTTCATGGCCATGCTCCCTTCACAGTCCACCTTTTCTTTTGGCACCCTCCCTTCTAAGCTCTCCTCTAACTGCAGCTCTAGGCTGTCCCTTTCTGAATGCCCACACTATAACTAACACAGATCCTTACACCAGGACCCCCAGCCAGAGCCCTCAAAATAAATCATTCTCACTGCCATGTTTTCTCTACCCTGTGCTTTTTCTTTTCAAAGCTCCCTTCTAGCTCCACTCCAGCTCCAGGCACTCTTTCAGCCTTAACCTTAACCCTGACACAAACCAGATGCTGGGCTTTGGACATGATCTCCAGCCAGCACCCACACCAGGAAGTTTTTGCAGCCAAGTTCTCCTTGCAGCCTGCACTTCCCTGGGACGTTCATTTTCTATCCCCAAGCCAGCTGCAGCTCTTGTCTTTTTCTTTCTGTCAACCATAACCTCAAACTTCACCCTTTTAGCTTTAGACCTGGCTCCTCAGCCAGTGCCCCCACCTAAAAGATTTTGCAGCCAAGTTCTCTGTGGCCCAGCTGTTTGACTAGCAGCTGCTTTCAATCCTCCCTCCAACTGGAGCTCTAGGCTCTCTTTTTCTCTCAACATTGCTCTAGCTGTACACCAAGCCTTAGACCAGGACTGCCAAGCAGCATCCACTGAAAAAAGTCCTTGCAACTCAGTTCTTCCTGCACCTCAGGATTTCTACACCCATTCTAATTGCAGCTCTTGAAGCCAGCCTCTTTCTGCAGTGCACTCTTCACTTCAACAGCTCTCTCCTAGCCCTCTCCAGCTGCAGCTCTAGCACTTCTCTTGGCTTTTTATCTCAGATCTAGCCATGGCCATAGGGTGGGCCTTAGAGCAGTGCCCACACCAAAACATTTTCCCTTCCAAGTTCTGTCTCCATCCCACTGTCTTTCTCTGAAGCTCCTGTGTAACCCCATTGCAGCTGCAGCAGCAGGCTGTCCTTTCAGCCCTTCCTTCTCATTCTTACTGGAGGCTGAGCCTTGGACACAGGCTCTCTCTGAAGTGCTCACAGCCCAGCTCTTCCCTCTGCTCCTTTACACCTTATGGACAACCTTTTGTGCACTTGGGAGGGAGGTTTTTATTCATACAAGATGAAAGTTGTATTTCAGTCCACTAACCATCTTTTATAGCATGACACTGTGGGCATATGTTGCAGTCAGACTTCCTGGTGCATATACAGAGGTGAAAGACCCTCTGGGACAGGATTAAAAAGCTTCAGAGGCAAGAGCAGACCTGGTATAGCATTGCCTGCAATGCCTACAGAGAAGCAGCTCTTGAGCAGTGTACCTCCAGAGCTGCCTCTATGCTGCACTGTAAGTGAAACTGTTTCTCTTCACAGATAACCTGGGAGCAAACTTAGACACCATGATGGTGGTCTTCACACTGACAGGAGACTGAAGGGCCCAACTATGATAGCACAACCTCTTCTGAGGTTGCAGCAAGTCCTTAGGTAGCTCTTGGAAGTCTCAAGATCTGTAATTTCCAGTGTTGGTAAGGACACTTGTGGAAATAGAAGAGGAGATTCATCCTCTGACTTACTGCAGGCTTCAACTCCTGACTGGCACTTCCTACTTGGCTCTGATGTCCATCCCTCACAAATATACAAGTGTCTGAGATTCCTTCAGTGAGTCCAGAGCTGTTTGATAAAGAAATGGAAAGCTTTTGCAGCCTACAAAGGCTGAAGAAGGCAGCACAGTCAAGGTCAATACACAGAGCTGGGAAACTGTGTTAAATAAATAGGTGTGATATCACTGGTGGACTAAGCTAATCTGTTTGCAAGCATAGGCTGTGCTCTGCTTCTGATGAAGTAGTTTGCTGTCCTTAATAGAACAGTGTGGGTTTGGAAGCTTCAGCAGAGACCAAAAGGAAGACCTTCTTAGCTTGTTACAAGCTGTAAGATAAGCTCGGGGAAAACATTTTTTATCCTGTCTGCTTGAGGGATTTTTTTTCCCCCTTCTGTTGGCACTAAATTTTCTGCTTCATCCCACTTCTGGAGTAAGATGCTCACTGTTGGAAGCTGAATGACAGGAGGGAGAGAAGAAGAGAGAATGAACTAGCAAAACTGTGTAAATTGATGTCTGCCCTTGGCTGAGTTCATCAATAGCTAGAATAAATTAAAACAAGGATGTGAGCTCTCACCTTGAACAGTAAGAAAAGCTAGGATTAGCCACAACTAACAAGACCATTCCCTAAGAGCTGTCTGCTCTTTTTGATGCTTACTTGATGCAAAATTTTGTTTAGTGTTGTTGTATAGACACAGCACTTTCGAATTTGTTACTTTATTCCAGTATGGGAAAAAAAAAAGGAAACAAATCTCTTGCTTTTTTGTTTCACTGGCCATCCAGAGCAGTTCTACTGGGGAGCCTGAATCCTTAATTTTCAGGAAAGGGCTATCACCTAGAGTTTAAGGCAGGCTTTGCCTAGCTACTGGAAGGTAATATTTCCCTCTACAATTATTTTCTGCAGCTGCAAAGAACAGAAGGCCCACAGAGTTTCCCTGGGCCAACTGCCATAGAAACTAATTTCAGCTAAGGCAGACTTCTAAATTGTTCCATTACTCTGTAAATTGGTCTGGGCACATGTCACTTCAAGCCAAGCAGGGTTACTTTAAATCTAGCCTGTAGTGCTAAAATAGGGCCACTCTTTTAAAGACCACGTCTTGCAGACATGATGAAAATAAATAATATCTGAAGGGAGTTGATCTTCTACACGAGCATGAGGATGTCAAACCATTTTAATGGGAAAATACTTTGAGATCAGACCAGATATTTTGAAGGCAAAGCCTTTCCTTCACTTGCACAGCAGAAAGGGAGAAATAGGAAACCAGTGTCTACAAACTGTTTTAAATACAGGCTCCTTAATTGCTCTGTATTCAGAAGAACAAAATGCAGTCTGTATGCGGGAATGACTACTGCCTGTGTATGGTCACAGGCAGAAAGCATCACCTGCCACTTTTCAGACCTGCCATCAAGAGCTACAGGAGCCACAGAATTTCAGATTACTGCAGAACATTCCACACAACCTACAGAACAACACAGAATCATAGAATCAGTCAGCACAGCACCAGTTTCACTGGTTTTAAAAAGTGGCATCTCTTTCCACCAAATCCAGCTTCTGCTTTGTGGGCACTAATTGTATACATGTTGTAGTGGGTGTGCAGTGACCTGCCCCCCCACACCTTTTAAAACCCCGGCTAAAACTCAGAAAAACACACTGGAAGTTAATAAATGAAGCTTCATGGTGAAGTGACACTGTATATTTATCTCTCTCTCAGCCAATAGTCTAATTTCTCACTCACATTCTCCAATTAGCTCAAACCAACACACATGTGCAGGTGAATATGCAGGCTGGATGTTAGGAAAAAGTTCTTCATAGAAAGAATCATAGAATCAGTCAGGGTTGGAAGGGACCACAAGGATCATCCAGTTCCAAGCCCCTTGCCATGCCCAGGGACACCCTACCCTAGATCAGGCTGCCCACAGCCTCAGCCAGCCTGGCTGTAAACACCTCCAGGGATGTGGCCCCGAGCTGGGCAACACATTCCAGGGCCTCACCACTCTCATGGTGAACAACTTCCTCCTCATATCCAGTCTGAATCTCCCCACCTCCAGCTTTGCTCCATTCCCCCTAGTCTTGTCACTACCTCAGAGCCTAAAAAGTCCCTCCCCAGCTTTTCTGTAGGCTCCCTTCAGATCCTGGAAGGCCACAAGAAGGTACCCTTGGAGCCTCCTCTTCTCCAAACTTTACAGCCCCAACTCTTTCAGTCTGTCCTCATAGCAGAGGTGCTGCAGCCCTTTCATCATCCTTGTGGCCCTTCTCTGAACACCTCCAGCATGTCCACATCCCTCTTGTCCCAGGGGCTGCAGAACTGGATGCAGTACTCCAGGTGGGGTCTCACCAGGGCAGAGTAGAGGGGGAGAATCACCTCCCTGGCCTTGCTGCCCACACTTCTCCTGATTCAGCCCAGGATCTGGTTGGCTTTCTGGGCTGCAAGTGCACACTGCTGTCTCATGTTAAGCTTCTCACCCACCAGCACCCCCAAGTCCCTTTTCTCAGGGCTGCTCTTCAGCCAGTCCCTGCCCAGACTGGATTTGTGCTTGGGATTGCCTTGACCCAACTGAAGGACCTTGCACTTAGTCTTGTTGAACCTCCTAAGGTTGGCTTGTGCCCACCTCTGCAGCCTGTCCAGGTCCCTCTGGATGCCATCCTTGCCCCCCAGCCTGTCTGCTGCACTACACAGCTTGGGGTCATCAGCAAACTTGCTGAGGCTGCACTCAGTGGCTTTGTCCATGTCACCCACAAAGATGTAAAATACAAACCAAAACCATTGTAGAACCACAGAATCATTGCAGCTGGAAAAGACCCACAAGATCATCCAGAGCAACTGTTCTCTCTGCCAAGGCTGGTGCTATACCATGTTTATTGGATTAGGCTGTTGATTGGATAGGGCTGGGTGATAGGTTGGACTGGATGACCTTGGAGGTCTCTTCCGACCTGGATGATTCTATGATTCTATGTTCCTCTGCACCACATCTCTGCCTCTCTGAAACACCTCCATGCATGGGGATTCAACTACCTCCCTGTGGAGACTGTTCCACTGAATGAGGACCCTTCCAGGAAAGAAGCTTTTTTTTTTTTTCTGACAGCAAACCTGAATCTCCCCTGGTGCAGCTTGAGGCTATTTCCTCTCATCCTATCACTTGTTACTAGGGAAAAGACACCAAATCCTTCTGTCTCCTACCTCCTTTTAGGGAGTTGTAGAGAGCCAGAAGGTCTCTTCTCAGCCTTCTCCAAACTAAACCACCCCAGTTCCCTCAACCTCTCCTCACCAGACACATTCTCCCAACCCTTCAGTAGCTTCGTCACCCTTCACTGGACCAGCTCCAACACTTACTGTCTTTTTTTGGAGTTAGGACCCAAAACTGAACCCAGTACTCAAGGTGTGGGCTTCCCAGTGCCATGTACAGAGAGAACAGCTAAAGTTAACTCACAAAGATCCAAGTAATAATTTCTTCAGTGGAGAGGACTCTGACATTTTCTGTTTTGCACTACCAGTTTCCTTTTGTTCCCCTACAGGAAGCACAGAACATAACCAAAGGCCTGCAAAGAGCCTATCAGCTCCAAATAGAGACGCAGCAGCTAACCTCAGCCATGCTTTGGGGTTTTTATATTGGGTTGGTTTTTTCAAAGGTGAAAAAAAAAGTAGACAGCCCACTGCAGACTAGGCTTGGGAAAGGAGTAGGGCCAGGCACAGCTCCTCTAGTCACAAAGCAGTGACTAAAAAGCAGTAGAAGCCAAGAGAGCTCCTTCTCACCTTGTGCAACTCTACAAACAAATCACCTCAAAGTCTTGCTGCACTCAGCACCCAACAGCAGCATCCATCTGAGCTCAAACACACTCAGCTCTCCCCAGGCAGAGGAGGGCTGAAGCCAAACCATCCCACTCCCTCCAGGCCCCTTTGCTTCTCTTTTATGACTTCCTCACTCAGGCAGCACAGCTCTCAGTTCCACCTCCCTGCTTTATCGAGACACAACTGCCAGGGTTTGCAGCCTATATGGGTTTTTAAGGGCAAACCTCTTCCTTTTCCTAGTGAAGGCTTTTAGCCCTTTCTTAACTTCATGGAGACTACACCTCAAACTTCTACATTACTACTTCTATCCGAAGATGAGAAGGCTGAGAGGAGATCTCACCAATGTGCACAGATATCTGAGGGGTGGGTGCCAAGTGGCTGGGGCCAAGCTCTTTTCAGTGGTTGGCAGCAACAAGCCAAGGAGCAACAGCTACAAACTGAAATATCGAAGGTTTCACCTCAACATGAGAAACTTCCTTACAGTGAGTGTGACAGAGCCCTGGAGCAGGCTGCCAAGAGAGGTTGTGGAGTCTCCTTCTCTGGAGACTTTCAAGAGCTGCCTGAATGCATTCCTGTGTGGGCTACCCTGGGTGATCCTTCTTTGTCAGGGTGGTTGGACTCTGGAGGTGCCTTCCAACCTCGAAGGTTCTGTGATTCTGTGTGCTGCTTTCTAGAGGAACTAGAATTTTCTAGCATGTCTCCACTGACCCAAACTCCTGTTTTATGAGGTGTAGTCTGCTAAAGAATGGCAGAACTCTTCCTCTATGCTGTTGCTCTGACTGGAAGGTCAGAGGGCAGGATAGAAAATAATTTTTTTTTTCTTAAACCCTTTTCCTCTCCAGCAAATACATCAAATAGATCAACAAATGATCAGCAAAGAAATCAAAATGAGATGCCCCTTCCTTGGAGGGGTCTGGTGGAAGGTGTCCCTGCCCATGCCAGGGGGGGTTTGAACTAGATGATCTTTAAGGTCCCTTCCAACCCAAACAATTCTATGAATCAATGAATGTAAATTGTGGAATTTTGTGAGTGGCATCCAGTACATGTAAGCTCAGCAGAGGCATTCTGTTTATACCTCTTGTTTGTTTTTCAACCTGAAAGGCATTTTTGCTCAACATCAGGTAATAAATGTCACTTGGATTAATCTATTAATTGCACTTCTGTCTGTCTAAAAGCTCAACCTTTTTTTTTTCTTTAAAACACATGTTTTGGTGTTATTTTTTTTTCCTTATTGAGATGATTTTGATCTTCCTATACCTGGTTTTAATAACCTTTAAAACATAAAAGGAGACACTCTTTAATACTAGATGGCAAAATAGAATGGAATATTTAGCTGCACGTCCTTGACTAAGAAGCACTTGGTGCAGAGCTTGTCACAGAACCATAGAACGGTTTCAGTTGAAAAAACCCTCTGAGATCATTGAGTCCAACCATCAACCTAACACCACTGTGGCCACTAAGCCATGTCCCACACTGCCTTGCCTACACATTTCTTGAGTTCCTCCAGTGATGGTGATTCCACCACCTCCCTGGGCAGCCTGCTCCAATCCCTGACCACTCTTCCAGCAAAGAAAATTTTTCTAATCTTCAACCTAAACCTCCCCTGGTGCAACTTGAGGCCATTTGTTCTCGTTCTCTCACCTGATATTAGACAGAGGAGACCAAACCCCCACCTCACTGCATCCTCTTTTCAGGGAGTTGTAGAGAGCCAGAAAGTCTCCCCTCAACTTCCTCACCTCCAGACTAAAAAGGCTCAGTTCCCTCAGCTGCTCCTCACAAGATTTTTCTTACTTGGCATAAAACACTGCAAGGGCTCCTTTCCCCTCTGTTTGTTATTTTTATGACTCGTAAAATTTCAGAAGGATTTTCCTCCCTGCTGCAGCACTTCAGCGGCTTGTTCAGCTTGCAGGTCGAACCCCAGCTCAGAAACAGCCTCCTCAGCATTGCCCCATCTGAGTGCTTCTTGCTTACTGTGGTTAATCACAGGAACTGCAATAGCTGAGGAACTGTCAGAGAGCTGCAGCCGTTCCCACACGCTCTAATTTAGACGTTTGCCACTGCTGCTGAGGCTTTTGTTTTAAGAGAAGGTTATGTTTGTGTGCTCCTTCGTGGTTGCTGTGGGACTTTCTAACATTTTTCTTCTGCAGACATTGAAAAACTACACTATGCCAGCTAGGTCAGAGCTGGAAAAGTCTTGTGAAAGTCATGGAAAAGTAAGAGGCAGAGTTTTCCAAGCTCGGGTTACAAAACCATCCCTTTATTTTGGATGCCTCCCTTTTGAACAGAACACGTCAAGCACCAAGACCCTGAGCACCGACAGCAGCAACTGAATCTTGAAGCTGTAGCAGCTGTGAAGCTTGCACAGACCTTGTGGAGAGCAGGTCTCAGATGTATCCATATGGCATCTCAACCAAGCAACCTTCAGAGCATCTGCCTCTAGGTACATTTAAAGAATTCACGTGGTCAGAATTTCAGCACACCTCAGTTTGTCCTAGTCTTCATTTATTCCAGTTCTGAAATCTCCAAAGGAGGACAATCCTGCAACCTTCCCCTTTCCTTACGAGGACAGACTGATGGAGCTGGGGCTCTTTAGCTTAGAGAGGAGCAGACTGAGGAGTGACCTCATTTATGTTTATAAATATGTAAAGGGTGAGTGCCAAGAGGATGGAGCCAGACTCTGCTGGGTGATGCCCAATGACAGGACAAGGGGCAATGGGTGGAAGTTGAGGAATAGGAACTTCCATGTAAATGTAAGGAAAAATATTTTCACTGTGAGGGTGACAAAACCCTGAGGCTATCTGGGAGGGTTGTGGAGTCTCCCTCTCTGGAGGCATTCAAGAACCACCTGAATGTGTTCCTGTGTGATTCTGCTCTGGCAGGTTGGACTAGATGACCTTTTGAGGTCCTTGTCAACACTTAGCATCCTGTGATTCTGTGATTTCTGGGCTTGTTCAGCCTGGAGAAGAGAAGGCTCTGGGGAGACCTTAGAGCAGTCTTTCAGGACTTAAAGGGCTGATAGGAAAGATGAGGACAGACTTTTTAGCTGGGCCTGTAGCAATGAGACAAAGGGGTGATGGTTCTGAAATGAAAGAGAGAGATTGAGACTGGATATAAGGAAGATATTTTTTACAAGGGTGGTGATACACTGAAACAAGTTGCCCAGGGGAGTTGTGGTAGGTGCCCTGTCCCTGGAACCATTCAAAGTGAGGCTGGACCAGGCTCTAAGCAACCTGACCTAGCTGAAGATCTCCTAGACACCTACTCCTAATTAGATGACCTTTACTAGTCCCTTCTAATTCAAAGTATTTTATGATGTTCTGACTCTAGTATTTGGCCTCTTCCACAGGGGAAATACTTTTTCTGTGCATCTAATAAGAATTCCTCATGCTCCAAATGGTGTCTGTTGCTGCTTGTCCTGCCACTGGGCACCTCTGAGAAGAGCCTGATTCTGATTTCTCTAAGCTCCTCTCCCACTAGGTATTTGGAGGCAGCATTAAGACCTTCCCTTTGCCTTCATTTCTCACTGTTGAGCAAATCCCCACCTCAGCCTGTTCTCATGCATCATTCCATGCAGCCCCACAGCCATCCCAGTAGCCCTCCTCTGGGCTCACTGTGGTACATCAATGCCTTTCTTCTCCTGGATACCTCCAGACTGGACTCAACACTCCAGACATGTCCTCACAAGTGCTGAAGAGAGGAGATAAACACTTTCCCCAGACAGCTGGCCACACTTCTGCCAGTGCCACCCTTTGATTCTGTCCCAGATGCAAGATCCCACATCTCATTTGCCCTTGTTGGACTCCATGAGTTTCTGCCAGATCACTCTCCAATGCATCCAAGTCCCTTTGAACAGCAGCCCTGTCTGCCCAGCTGCTCCTCCAATGCCATACTGCCTCCAAACCTGCTGAGAGTGCACTCCATCCCACCCCCCAGGTCATGAATAAAGATGTTTAACAATATTATCCCCACTGGGAGTCCTTCAGGGATGCCACCTACACAACCAGCCACCAGTTCTGCTTCAAATGATTGATTGCAAGTCTGGGAGTACAGTGGTCCAGCTGATTTTCCACCCCTGTTATCTTACAGAGGCCATGCCTCACTAATTTGGCTGCATGGAGATAACGGAGACCATATCAAAGGCCTTGCTAGAATCAAAGTAAACACCATCCAGTGCTCCTCCCTTCACCCCAGAGCAAGTCATCTCATCACTGAAGGCACTCAGGTTCTTCAGACATAATTTGTCCTTGATGATTCTGTGCTGCCTGTTCCAAAGCGCCTCCTTATCTTTTCTATGCTTGTAGGAAAATTCAGTCCCAACACTCCCAAGCAGTGCAGTTCAGTTCGGATGGATGGCCTCTGCTGCCTCAGATTCTCCCTCCTGTCCTGCTCCAAGATGGGTGTGAGTTTGTGTTCTTCCTGCTTTCTAGCTTGTTTGTAACGTGTTACTATTTCAATCAATAAAATCAATGTCCATGAGATTCTAGTATCATAGAACAGGTTGGGTTGGAAGGGACCTTAAAGATCATCCAGTTCCAACCCCTCTGCCATGGACATAGACACCTTCTACCAGACCAGGTTGCTCAAGGCCTTGTCCAGCCTGGCTTTGAACACCTCCAGGGAGGTGATATCCACAACTTCTCTGAGCAACTTGTTCCAGTATCTCCTCACCCTCACTCTAAAGAATTTCTTCCTAACCTCCAGCCTAAATCTCCCCTTCTCACACTCAAAGCCACTACCTCTCATCCTGTCACTACAAGCCCTCGTAGAAAGTCCCTCCCCAACTCTCATGTAGCCCACTTCAGGTACTGGAAGGCTTCTCTAAGTTCTCCACAGAGCCTTCTCCTCTCCAGGCTGAACAATCCCAACTTTCTGAGGCTGTCCCTATATGGCACAAGCTCCACACTTCTGATCATCTTTGTGGCATCCTCTGGACCCTCTCCCACAGTTCCATGTCCCTTTTGTGTTGGGGTCCCCAGAATTGGACTCAGTACTGCAGGTGGGATCTTATGAGGGCAGAATAGAGGGGCAGAATCACCTCCGTTGTCCTGCTGGTCACATTGCTTTTGATACATCCCATGTATTATTAGAGGGTTTGAATCTGTCAGGTCTCTCCTTTTAAGGAAATTATTTGCCTTCTAATGTAAAAAAAATTGCAGTATTTAGGTTGCAGTAAATTGCTCTGTGGCTCTCCTAGAGAAATTGTTACCCTGGGTAACAATCTTGACTCAAAGTCTTTGGATTTGCATAACAAATACACATTTCCCAAAACATATTCTGTGAGAAAATGGGAATTGGGCAAAGCCTCTTCCTCAAATCTATGCTAATTAATAAAAAGCTTTCCTGATGCTCAGAGACATTTAAAATATTAGTTAAGATAAAAATAAATGTGAATAATCAGCTTGATAAAAAAAACAGAATATGAAAGGAGAAAACCCCCAAATGATGTGAAGGGAAACTTGCCCATCTTAACTACCTTATAATCACTGCCTAAACCTCAAAGGACTTCTGGAATCACAGAATCATTCTGCTTGGAAAAGCCCTTTAAGATCACAGAGTCCAACCATTCTCTAACTCTACCAAGGCTGAGGCTAAACCATGTCACTCAGCACCACATCTCTGCCTCTTTGAAACACCTCCAGGGGTGGGGATTCAGCCACCTCCCTGGGCAGCCTCTTCCAGAGGCTGAGAACCCTTTCAGGAAAGATTTTTTTTTCTAGGATCCAATCTAACCTCCCTTGGTGCAACTTGAGGCCATTTCCTCTTGTTTTCTCACCTAATACTAGGGAGAAGACCCCAACCTCCACCTCACTCCAACCTCCTCTTAGGGAATTGCAGAGAGCAATGAGATCTCCCTTCACAGCCTCAATTTCTCCAGACTATACACCCCCAGGCCTCTCAGCTACTTCTCACCAGCCCTGTTCTCCAGACTCTTCACCAGCTTTGTTGCCCTTCTCTGGACCTGCTTCAGCACCTCAATGTCTTCCTTCTAGTGACTTCAGAGGTGAAACTTACTTCTCATGAGAGCAAAGGGAAGAGTGGAAGGGTATAAGAGGCACAAGATTTAAAGTGATTCTAGTGATACCTCCAGGAAACTGATAAAATGCTCTAGTCCAGAATAAAGAGAAGGATTTTTGATTGTGTGGCAGTGTGTTGGAAGCCTGTGGTTGGACTCATCTCTCAGATGATGAAGCAGGTGCAAGCCACGAGACCACCACTCTTTTATATGAGGCAGTGCTAGAGGTTGAGTTCAGTTTTCTACCACTCTTCCCCTCTGTACACACTTGAAAATACCTCTGTATGAGGCCTGATTTCCACACTTGTGTTTATGTTTGGTAATTAAATGAGCAGTGTAGCCTTCAATGTAAAGAGTTATACGGATGCAGAGGTCACTGCAGCTGCCTGTACAAGAGCAGAGGTCACTGCAGCTGTTTGTGCTGAACAGTTTTACTAGCAAAGGTAGGTTGGGTCCTGTTCTTAGAAACTGCTACACCACAAGAGCACCTTTCTACGTGTATAACACCCTAAGAGACTGCAGAGCTTTTTCTACTCTGGTTTTTAAAAAAGTAGGTTAAACCAAGTCATTGCAGTCACCCCAGAGCTGAGGAGGTGCCTCTTTGCCCAAGGTTTCTTTCTTGGTGAGCTTTAGCAGCGTAGGTGACACTTCCTGGTGATCATGGGGGTGATAAAATGCTGCTCAGTCTGCACATGTGGCTTGCTGGCAGTACCCAGAGTCCTGATATGAGATTAATTAGCAGGGATTATTAGTGTTGTTCTGACCTGTATGCAGACAAAGCTTTGATGATGCCACGGAGAACTTCATAGCAGTCTCCAGCAGCACATCTCTCAGCTTTGTCATCAGAGCTAACAGGCTTTACTTCTGGTTTAGATCTGATGTAGTTCTGATTCAGTTTAGTTAAGGAAACATTTCTACAAGTTCAGCTTTGGGGGAAGCCAACAGTCCCACAGTGAAAACAAAAAAAGGTTATGGAGTCTCTCTCTCTGGAGATACTCATGAACCATCTGGATGTGTTCCAGTGTGATCTGCTCTGGGTGATCCTGCTCTGGCAGGGGGGTTGGACTGGATGAGCTTTCAAGGTCACTTCCATCCTCTGACATTCTCTGAGTCTGTGAGGGTACTTTCTGCCATAATGAAACTTGCAGGGGGGCTGGAGCAGATGAGCTTTCAAGGTTCCTTCTAGCCCCTGACATTCTGTGATTCTAGGCAGGCATCTGCTCAATTTGTTTGCTCCAAAACAATTGTCTTACATCACTACCAAAAATTACTTGCCATGTTATGGAGGACCTGGGAAAACAGAGACAGCCAGGACCAGAACTAGGACACTGCAGACACTGCTTTGAGAAGTAAAGAAAGGGGGAAACTTCCTCCATTTTTTTTATGTGGCCACACCTTTGAGTACTGTGTCCAGTCCTGTGCCCTTCAATTCAAGAAAGATGTTGAGGTACTGGAATATGTCCAGAGAAGGGCACTAAGGCTGGTGAGGGGCCTGGAGCACAGCCCTGTGAGGAAAGGCTGAGGGAGCTGGGGGTGTGCAGCCTGCAGAAGAGGAGGCTCAGGGCAGACCTCATTGATCTCTACAATGACTTAAAGGGAGGTTGTAGCCAGGTGGGGTTGGGCTCTTCTCCCAGGCAAGCAGCAACACAAGGGGACACAGTCCCAAGTTGTGCCGGGGGAGGTCCAGGCTGGATGTTAGGAGGAAGTTTTGCACAGAGAGAGTGATTGGCATTGGAATGGGCTGCCCAGGGAGGTGGTGGATTTGCCATCCCTGGAGGTGTTCAAGAAAAGCCTGGATGGAGCACTTAGTGCCATTGGCTAGGGCTTGGTGACAGGTTGGACTGGATGAGCTCAGAGGTCTCTTCCAACCTGGCTGATTCTTCTTCTATATGGTCAAATAACATGAGCCATATTTCAAACTTCCAGTGAGACAGTGTGGGTGTGTGATTCATAACAGCTTATAATTGTTATTGGTGCACTCTACATTGGGTTTAACTCCTCTCCTTACTTGTTTTTTTGTTCAGATGTTCAAGAATCCACTTTGCATTTATCTTGCTTGAGAGTAAAATCTGGCATGGAATGGACGAAACACAGAGGAAGGTAGTGTATGGAATCATCAAATCACATTTGGAAAAGACCTCTAAGATTATAAAATCCAACCATAATCCCAACACCACCATAACCATTAAACCATGTCCCAAAGTGCCTTGTCCACATGTTTCTGGAACACCTCCAGGCTGGAAAAATAAAAAATCCCAACCTTTTCTAAACATAGAACAAGTCTCAAGCCCAGTTGGTTCCTTTTCCTATATAAAAGGATATAGTTCTTCTAAAATCAAAGAAGTCCCAGTGATTAACACCAGGAAAGCATCTTGTGGTGAGATACTGAGACAGTTTGCCCAGGGACGTTGTGGATTCTCCTTCCTGGAAGTATTCAAAGCCAGACTAGATAAGGCCTTGAGCAGCCTGGTCTAGTGGGAGGTGTCCCTGCCCATGGCAGAGGAGTTTGGAGCTGGATGATCTTTAAGGTCCCTTCCAATTCAAACCATTCTGTGGTTCTGTACAGAACTGCCTGTGATTAAGGGGGGCTTGATGATTAATTCATTAGTGGGAAGGGGCAAGGACTGAAGTTGCAGGTGAAGGACAGACAGATGCCCAAAGCTCTCCCTAAAGTGAAAGGTTTCAGGCGTGCGAGGTGGATAGGCAGCAAATGGAAGCAGCAGATGACACACCACAAACCACAGCTAATTTGGCCCTTGACTTTCTGATGCTGGCATGATTTCTGCATTTGCAGCTGAAGTTGCAGCCTCATTTCTCCTGCTCCACGGGCAGGAGGGGCAGCGGAGAAGCTTGCAAACTGCAGAGCAGGTGCAGTGCTGCAGGAGTTTTCACGCTGATATGAATGGCAGCTCTTTGATGTTAGGTACTGCACTCTCCTGCAGAAATTCAGGCAGAGTTCCCATCCCGTGTTGAAGAACACAAGGAGGAAGCCAAGAGGCTTTGCTTTTTTTGCTTTGAAGCAAAAATAAAGGCTGTCTATGAATGAAATATTCATGTGTTCCCGTGTGCTTTTTCAGTTCCTTGCACAACTATCATTTGGGCTGAGCTCAAGCTTAAGAACTAGCTTAAACTACTACCCCAAATGACAGGGAAGGGCTCCCAGGTTTAAAAGCTGTGCTGAAAACAGGGCCAGTGTGATGGTGACAGTGGCCCAAAACCACACTAGCTGTTGCAGACCCTACTTTTCAACTCCAGAACTAGCATTTACTCACATAAACTTGTCAGAACCAGAAATCAGACAGGCTTACATACATGAGGAGGAAGAAAACCACTTCCATCTTGCTGGCAGTTTGCAGACTACATGGTTTCTGGTCAGATTCCTGCAGGGGAAGGAAGAGAACCTGTGGCAGATTTTGAAGTCTTTTTGACTTCCAAAGGAGGGAAAATTCTAGTAGATCATAAAATCACAGAATGTCAGGGAATGGAAGAGACCTCAAAAGCTCATCCAGTACAACCCCCTTGCCAGAGGAGGATCACCTAGAGCAGATCACACAGGAATGCATCCAGGCAGGTATTGAACATGTCCAGAGAGGGAGACTCCACAAGTTCCCTGGGCAGCCTGTTCTAGTGTTCTGTCACCCTCACAGGCGAAAAAAATTCCTCCTCATGTTTAAATGAAACTTCCTATGCCTCAACTTCCACCCATTGCACCTTGTCTTGTCATTTGGCATCAGCCAAATGAGTCTCACACTTTACATCTTTATAAACATTAATGAGGTCACCCCTCAGGCTCCTCTTCTCCTAGCTCAAGAGTCCCAGGACAGAAACATATATCCTGATGGCTGTGTGTCCTTTCCTCTGTTGGTCTGGCTGCAAGATATTGAAAAGTAGAGGTTGTAGCCATTCCTATCCGTGTCTAACAGGTCATCCCTTTGCACTATTTGCCTGGCAGGAGATATGTGTCAGGATTGTTATCTGACTACCAAAGAACAGTGTGAAGACACCATTAAAAAAGAAGAATAATTACAATACAATATTATTCCTTCTCATTTCTGACTTCCACAACTAAATAGATACACATAGGCCAGCCAGAAAGGGCTGCTGCAAGAAAGAGCTGACAAAAAGGGAAATGAAGGAGAGATAAGTAAATAATGTAATGAAGAGGGAGAGAGGGAGGAAGCAGTGGGTGTTTTCTTTCCTCATCTGCATGTTCTTTGTGAGAAGAAAAGGACTTTGGAGGCTCAGGCTTTCGATTCAGTGTTTAACAAGGAAGAGCAGAGCACGCATGAAGGAGATGGATCTCCTGCAGGCAGCATTTCCCTTCTAAATGAAATGCAACTGCTTCTGGTGGGCCAGCAGGGCTTGGCGAGTATGCCATCAGAGTGACCTACTCTGTCAGCCAGCAAGTTGTGTTTCCCCTTTGCTCAGAGCAAAGAAGCAATTTGTATGACTTATCACTGCAGTGTTTTATTAATTTGCTTCCTCATCCATTACTGGAGTATTTTCTATCAGTTACCAGGTTCCTCTTGGCTCTGCCCTTCGTCATGTTCACTGGCAGAAAGTAGTATTAGCTTGAAATGAGCCTTTTCAAGGGGAAAGATGCATTTCTCCAGGCATTTCAGTAGGTCTCAAATATCATTGCTTCCAGCAGTCTCCAAGGGAAAGCGGGGG
>VWZI01022234.1:67910-109369 GCA_013396835.1 Psilopogon haemacephalus
GGGGGGGCGGGGGGGGGGGGGGGAAGAAGCCATATCTGAGTATTTTTTGCATGAGGAACTCTTTAAAAATGCATGGAATCTTTTGTATATTAATTTGGTTTCTATAAAGAAAAAAGCATTTATACATCAGCTCATGAAGGATGAAGAACTGCTGGAGAGAGTCCAGCGCAGGGACATGGAGATGCTGAGTGAATTGGAACATCTCTCATATGAGGAAAGGCTGAGAGAGCTGGGACTGGCTAGCTTGGAGAAGAGGAGGCTGAGGGCTTACAAATATCTAAGGGGTGGGTGTCAAGAAAATGGGATCAAACTCTTCTCAGTGCTCCCCAGTGACAGGACAAGAGGTAATGGGCATCAACTTGAGCACAGGAAGTTCCATCCAAGCATGAGAAGGAAATCGGTTACTTTGAGGACAGCAGAGCGCTGGAGCAGGCTGCCCTGAGAGGTCTCTGTCTCTGGAGACTTTTGAAACCCACCTGGAGACGCTCCTATGTGATCTGCTCTAGGTGATCCTGCTCTGGCAGGAGGGTTGGAGTGGATGATCTTCAGAGCCCCCTTCCAACCCCTACTATTCTCTGATTCTGCAATTGTGTGATCAGAGAGCATGGTAAAGCTCCACGCCAGTGTTAGCCCTAACAAACTGGACGAGGAAACACAATCCTTTCCCTACCATGCATGAAAAGCTGCACCAGCGCAGCTTTTCATTACATTTTAGGAGTGTCATGGACACCATCTCCAAGGCATTGTTTCCTGGCAGTACCTGCTGTCTAGCTTCAGTCTATCCCAGCTGCTACACAAAGAATGTAGATACTAAATTCTTAATGTTCTTCCAACCACCAAGCCACTTGTTAGGTAATGATAGGAGCAATACTTAAATAGTAATTACCAGTATAGTAATATACCAAATTGAAAAGAGAGGGGGAAAAAATCATTACAAAAGCAGTTAGCAGTTTGTAAGAGAAAGTAAATCATGTCCCTGTGCTGCAGCTCTGAGCTTATTCCCACATTTAAGTGCTTTACAAATTATGCTTTGACAGTTTTAGGCAACAGTCTAACAAAGTGGACAGATATATGAAATGTAAGATGAATATAGATAGAGATGAAAACTTGCAGCTGTGTAAATAACATGAACATAAAAGATGAAGGTAGACTCTTGAGGGTACTGCTGGACAAGAGTCTTACTGTGAGTGAACAGTGAGCTGCAGTGGCAAAGCATCCCTGGGTTGAATCAACCAACAGGGATAAAGAAGTCATTGTCCCACCCTATTCAGCACATGTCAGGCCACACCTGGAGCACTGTGTTCAGTTTTGGTCCCTGCTGCACAAAAAAAAAAAAAAGATGCAGACAGGCTGGAAAGTGTCCAGAGAAGGGCCAGGAGAATGAGCAGAGGACTGGCAGACCTGATATGTGAGAATAGGCTGAGAAAAGAAGGCTTAGGGGAGACCTTTTTACCATGGACCAGTGCATAAAGGGTGGCTGTCAGGAGGATGGAGACTCCCTTTTGAGAAGGAGTCCATGGAAAAGACAAGGGTTGATGGGGACAAGTTACTGCTGGGGAGATTCCCATGGGACTCCAGAAGAAAATGTTTCCTCATGGGAACAGTGAGACACTGGAATCGTCTCCCAAGGGAAGTGGTGGATTCACCTATATTGGGCAGTTTTAAGGCTCAGCTTGACAGGGTGCTGGGCCAGCTCACTTCAACTCTACTATGACTTACAAAGTTGGTACAGATGGTCCTTGGGGTCCCTTCCAACCCGGCATTCTGTGATTCTGTGAAGGTTAATAGCTGAAGCAATTAGAACTTCGGTTTCTAAAAGCTCCACCATTATCCTGGAGAGTTTAAGAACTGAATTCCACAGGAGTGGAAAATGGCATCTTGAAAAATCATCCATAGTTATGTGGACATATTTTCTATCATTTCCAGGTGACAATTGCCAAGTTCCCAAGTAATGATCAATCTCAGAACACAGCTTCCATTCTCTTTTTCTTCCTTGCTTGTTTTGTTGGGTTTTGTTATCATCTTTGGTACTAGGAGTTCAGTAGCACCAGCAACACCCTCTGACTTCTGCCCAGCTGGGCTGGAACTCATGAAAGAGTTATGGTCATATGAGAAGTCTTTTAAGTGCTCTAACATAATATTTTAACCACTCCAGGAAAGAGCAGGCACACCAGATGGACACAAAGGAGAGAACTGAGGAGAAGGAGAGTGCCATTGATGATGTATTTATCACTAGAGTAGAAGTGCACTTGAAAAACATTCAGATAAAAAGAACTACCTCGAAAAATAGCTACTCCACAGTAAAATTACTTCCAAAATGGTACCTAGAGAGAAGAAAATATGAATAATGGCACCTCAGGGCTGATTTGTTTCATTTTTGCTCTAATTGAGGAGAATTTTCCCAAAGAGGCATGCGGCTGCTTGGGTGAGTTGGGATCTGCATGCACAGGCCTTAGATAAAACATATCTGCCTTGGAAATGAAAATCAATGGCTTAGAGAAAAGGCAATAACCCAAAAGAGAGGGAGCACTGGAACCAGTATGGAGTTAGGCACAGGTAGAACTCAGTCCACAGCAGCACCATGGAAAACTGCTGCAATTGGAAGAGGGAAAAGAGGAGGAGCTCCCTTCTAAAAGATCAGGTGGCTCAAATCCCCCTAACTATGACAAAACAAAGTAGCTTATTCATGTCCTACTTTAAAGAAATAGACAAGAGAACCCCAAGGACCCCCCTCCCAACACAAGAAAGACATGGAACTGTTAGAGCCAGTCCAGAGGAGGTCACCAAGATGCTCAGAGGGCTACAGCAGCTCTGCTATGAGGACAGGCTAAAAGAGTTGGGGCTCTGCAGCCTGCAGAAGAGAAGGCTGCCAGGAGACCTTATAGTGGCCCTCCAGTATCTGAAGGGGGCTACAGGAAGGCTGGGGAAAGACTATTGACAAGGGCTTGTAATGACAGGACAAGGGGTAGTGGGTTTGAACTGGCAGGGGGGAGATTGAAAGTGGATGTCAGGAGGAAGTTGTTTGCAGTGAGGGTGGTGAGACACTGGCACAGGTGCCCAGGGAGGTTGTGGCTGCTCCCTCCTTGGAGGTGTTCAAGGCCAAGCTGGATGAGGCCTTGAGCGACCTGATCTAGTGGGAGATGTCCCTGCCTATGGCACAGGGAGGTTGGAACTGGATGAGCTTTGAGATCCCTTCCAACCTAAACCATTCTATGAGTCGATGACTTCTTTCCCAGCCACGCACACATTGATATGGTTCACCCTTTTTGAAGGTGCCGAAAACAGGGAGCAATTCAGTGCTACCTGTATATATTGGTATGAAACTGCAGGTTGTGGAGCAGATATTCAGACTTACAATGGCACCAGGGAGTCGCTCATGTGCTAACTGCGGTTTTTGCTCCATGTTAGTCTCTGCCACTAAAATCAGACTTCATCATTTTGCTCTGGTCAGGTCTGACCCCAGCTTTCAAATGGAAAAAAATATATTAAGAGAGTCATAATCATACCGCTCCCTCTTGTCCATTAGCTCTGGAGGAACTGCACTTCAGACACCAGACGTGACCAAATTAAAAGGCCCAAGGTTTGGGTTTTGTGTGTGTGTGATTCCTGGTTCACAGAAGCTGGGTGTAATTATTTCTTCTCGGGTATTGCATTATACTGTAATTTGTACAATGGCCTTCCCAATGTGCCAGCAGAATCAAAACCTCCACCACTTTACAGTCTGCTGCTCTGCTTGTTCCAGAGGGGCGAGCCAATTAGGTAATTAGAGTGGAATTAACCTCCTCCTCCCCAAATTAGGGGTTGTACTAAGGTACAGAAAAAGACCCTGAGTTTGGAACATAAACACACTGAGCTCGTTTCATTGAAAGTCCTGAGCAGAATATTAAGTTACATATGGAGTAATTATTTTGTGAGTGCACAAATGGAAGTGTTGAAAAGGTTCTGCCTAAGGTCTTCATACTGGGATTGAGAAAACTGTTTCCCCTGCAGCCTTCTGGAAGCAGAAGCATCCTTCCTGTTCTTCTGTATGCATAAAAGGAGGCACCTTTGAGTCACAGCTGTCTCAGCACACAGAAACAAGTTTCATTGTGGCAAAAAGTACCCTCACAGACTCACAGAATGTCAGGGGCTGGAAGGGACCTCCAAAGCTCATCCAGTCCAACTCCCCTGCCAGAACAGGATCACTCCCAGAACAGACCAGATGGGAATGCATCCAGGCAGATCATGAATATCTCCAGAGAGGGAGATTCCACAACTCCCCTGGGCAGCCTGTTCCAGGGTTCTGTTACCCTCACAGGGGAAAATATTCCTCCTCATGTTTCCATTAAACTTCCTATGCCTCAGCTTCCACCATTGCTCCTTCTGTCATTGGGCATCACCCAGCAGAGCCTGGCTCCAGCCTCTTGCACTCATCCTGCACATCTTTATAAACATTACTGAAGTCACCTCTCAGTCTCCTCCTCTCCAAGCAGCACAGCCCCAGCTCCTTCAGGCTCCCCTGGTGACAGAGATGCTCCACTCTCTTAATCATCTTTGTGGCTCTGCACTGGACTCTCTCAAGCAGTTCTATGTCCTACAATACCCTCATATGAAGCATTTTACTAGTGTCACCATTTCAGCTGTCAGCTGACATTCAGCTTGACATTTATAAGGTGACTTCTGTGGCATTTCTGTAATTAGACTAACTAATGAACCTGAATAATCAAGCGATGGAAGCTGAGATCAAACTCAAACATCTGAAGCGTATCTTGAGCTTAACAAATTGCTACATAGGTTTGGGGACCCTAAATGGTTTTGCGTCCAGTTTAAATCTTGGCTGGGTAAATGACACCACAAAAGCAAAAGATGGAAAGGGCAATTCACATCATTTATCAGTTCACATCACAGAATTAAACAGGTTGGAAAAGATCTTTACTCTGCTCTCGTCAGACCCCACCTGGAGCACTGTGTGCAGTTCTGGAGCCCCCAGCACAAGAAGGACATGGAACTGCTGGAGCCAGTCCAGAGGAGGTCACCAAGATGATCAGAGGGATGCAGCAGCTCTGCTATGAGGACAGCCTACAAGAGTTGGGGCTTTGCAGCCTGCAGAAGAGAAGGCTTCCAGGAGACCTTATAGTAGCCTTCCAGTATCTGAAAGGGGCCTACAGGAAGGCTGAGGAGGGACTACTGACAAGGTCTTGTAATGACAGGATGAGGGCTAACGGTTTTACACTGGCAGAAGAGAGATTGAAACTGGATGTTAGGAGGAAGTTGTTTGCAGTGAGGGTGGTGAGACACTGGCACAGGTTGCCCAGGGAGGTTGTGGCTCCACCTGTTCAAGGCCAAGGTGGATGAGGCCTTGAGCGACCTGTTCTAGTGGGAGGTGTCCCTGCCTATGGCACAGGGGGGTTGGAACTGGATGAGCTTTGAGGTACCTCCCAATCTAAACTATTCTATGATCATCAAGTCCAACCTATCACCAACACCATGTAATCAACTAAAGCATGGTACTAAATACCTCATCCAGCCTCCTTTTAAACATCTCCAGGGATGAGGACTCCACCACATCTCTGGGCAGCCCATTCCAATGCCAATCACTCTTGCTGGGAAGAACTTCTTGCTAACATCCAGCCTGAACGTGCCCTGGCACAGCTTCAGATTGTGTCCTCTTCTTTTGTCACTGCTTGCCTGGGAGGAGAGCTCAACCCCACCTGGCTACAACCTCCCTTCAGGTAGCTGTAGAGAGCAATGAGGTCTGCCCTGAGCCTCCTCTTCTGCAGGCTGCACATCCCCAGCTCCCTCAGCCTCCCCTCACAGAGCTGTGCTCCAGCCCCCTTGCGAGCCTCATTGCCCTTCTCACATCACACAAATTCACATCATGCCTGTGATTTAAACATTGGTATCACTTCTAAAGGGGAACTCCTTGTGGGATTTGTGCTCCCAGGCTCACAATTCACTCCCTGCAGAATGGGAGTGCCTTTTTCTGCACAGCACAGGCAAGGTTTTAATAGCTTAGAGTAAAGCTCAGTGGTTTCTCTGCTCTCAGATTAAATCACGCTTTCCTGAGATGGGATGAGTTCAGTGAATTGCCATTTTCCAGTGATTGCTTGAAATGGAAAAGATTTTGACAGATAAGTATAATGAAATAACACCAATGAAAAAAATTCCTCCCCCCTAAAAAAAAAAAAAAAGGAAAGATTTGAATTGTCAAGCCAAGTACTTAAGCTCTCCCATCAGGAATTCTGGATGCAACGTCAGAATTTCCTCTTATATTAGAAAATGGTCCCAATTATTCTGCAGTATTACCCTTTGCTGGACATGAGGAATGCACGCTCAGGGAAGCAGATCATACTTCCTATTTCATACACTGAAAGATAGCATTTTATTGCTGCCTTCTAGTAACGCTAGAATTAATCTAGTCTGGAGAAAAGGAGGCTGAGGGGAAACCTCATTGCTCTCTGCAACTCCCTGAAAGGAGGTTGGAGCCAGGTGGAGGCAGGCGATAAAGAGGAAATGGCCTGAAATTGTGCCAGGGGAGGTTTAGGTTGGATATGAAGAGAAGTATTTATGCTGAAAGAGTGGGCAGGCACTGGAACAGGCTGCTCAGAGAGGGTGGTGGAGTCACCATCCCTGGTGGTGTTCAAGAAATGTGTGGACGTGGCACTGTGGGACATGGTTTAATGGTGATGGTGATGTTAGGTTGAAGGCTGCAGTTGATGGTCTTAAAGGTTTCTTCCAAAAAAGACCACTTCTTTGAGTCTATGACTCAAGTAAAATGTACTCTGCAAGTATGATCTTAGGATGTCCTGACCTTGTCGCTGCAATGGGTTGCTGTCACTCCTTTCTCTGGTTATAGCACAACTAATACCAGCACTGTCTGTCACTACCTCTCTGCTCTTGAATGTGTTTATTCAGCTATAGCTCTTTTCTTTTCCCCTTTGGAAGTGTTGGAAGCGAAATATATCACTGACCATTATCATCTTTAAAAGAAATGCAGTTGCTGTTAATAATTCAGAGATACTTGATAGCTTTCCAGCACTGGCTTCAGGCTTCCTTCCTTCTCTCCCTTCTCTTTTAGAGACTGCAATTCTCTAAAGCCTTCTCTTTTTGTGCTTAGGAGCAGACTGCTTCTAAAGCCTACAGAACACCAAAGAACAGGGAGGGAGAACATCTCAGAAGAGTTTTGCTTTTTTTTTTTTTTTCAACTCAGAACTGTCTTCTTCATCCAAAGTAGTTCTCTGGACTACTTTCTGAGCATTGACAATCCAGTCATCACATCCTAAAGCAGGACAGGTGAACTGGACCATCCCCTTCAAGTGTCTATTTCCTAGCAGCTGAATATGAAAGGGGGTTAGAACGACTGAAGTCTAACAGAGATCTCTTGCTGTTGACATCCAAAGGTAGGGGAGATGAAGCCCTCCAAAGCCTCTGTATGAGTTATAATAGAGCCACTGGAAACTGTCAGCTCAGGCTGTGAAGAAAAACCAGCCTGCCAAACAGAAAACCACATAGGGAAAGATTTGTTTCTGATGAGGCAACCTAGAAACAGGAATGCTATCAGGCAGCTGGCATTTGGTTCCCATTACAGGGAACAGTAAGGACAGGTCAATGCCACAACCAAGAGAAATTAATTTCCTTACAGGAAGTGCATTGGCTGTCTTTCTAATGACTTCTATTTCAAATGCCTTCATTTTATGAGTTTGAAAAGGTGGATGATCATCAGCCTTTCTAGACTGGCCACTAGAGTGTATCTGGAGTGGTTTTCACAAGTGGGGAAAAGAAGGTCCAAACTTCACGGCATTTTGGCCAACTTCAAGTTTAGTTGGCATTTAGCTGCCATTCTACAGCACAGGCTGTGACTTTGTAGAGAATTACCCTGGAACCAATTTGCATGATTCTACTGGAACATAACTGCTTTTCTGCAACCACCATCACTACAGGCTGGGTGAGGATTGAGAGCAGAGAAGGATTTGGGGGTGTCAGTTGATGAAAAACTCAACATGAGACAGGAATGGTCACTTGGCAGCCCAGAAGACAGCTGTGTGCTGCCTGCATCCAAAGCAGTGACAGCAGCAGTACAGGGAGGGGATTCTGTTCCTCTGCTCTAGTAGGACCTCACCTGGAGTACTGTGTCCAGTTTTGGAGCCCTCAGCATAAGAGGGACCAGGGGGGTGGTTGGGGCCACATCCTTGGAGGTTTTTAAGGCCAGGCTGGCTGAGGCTGTGGGCAGCCTAATCTAGGGTAGGGTGTCCCTGGCCATGGCAGGGGGCTTGGAACTAGATGATCCTTCTGGTCCCTTCCAACCCTGACTGATTCTACGATTCTATGACATAGAACTGCTGGAGCAGGTCCAGAGGAGGCCATGAAGATATTCAGAGGGCTGGAACATTTTCCTTATGGGAAAGAATTGGGACTATTCAGCCTGAAGAAGAGAAGGCTCCGTGAAGACCTTAGAGCAGCTTTCCAGTGCCTGATGGGGACTACAGGAGAGCTGGGGAGGGACATTTTACAAGTACTTGACAGGACAAGGAGCAATGACTTTGGGCTTAAAGAGAGGAGATTCATACTGGATAGTAGAATGAAATTCTATAGAGTGAGGGTGGTGAGACACTGGAACTGGTTGCCCAGGGAGGTTGTGGATGCCCTCTCCCTGGAGGTGTTCAAGGCTAGGTTAGATGAGGATTTGAGCAACATGGGCTAGTGGAAGATGTCCTTGCCCATGGCAGGGGGGTTGGAACCAGGTGTATCTCTAAGGTCCCTTCCAACCCAAACCATTCTATGATTCTGTGATTCTTGTACCTAAGTTAGTCCCAGAGGTGTAGTAGCTACCTCAACCTACTCAATATACTGAGAGAAAAAGAAGTCTTTGCGTAGAGAAGAGGCAGGAGTATCTGTACCACTTTCGACAAGAACAAAATATCTGACCTAACCCACCTGGCCTTCTCCCAAAAGCCAAAAACTTAGTAGACACAGATCTCTGGTGTAGGGTAGGAAGATGAAACCAGAATCACAGAATGGTTTGGGTTGGAAGGAATCTCCAAAGGTCATCTAGTCCAACCCCCCTGCAGTGAGCAGGGACATCCTCCAATAGATAAGGTTTCTCAGAGCTTTATTGAGCCTGACCTTGAATATCTCCACTCCTGTGCTGGAGTCACACCTCACTTGTGAGTGCCCCATCATCTGCTCTAATGGTTATTGAGGAAAGGCTTTCCCCTTCCTCCTGTTGTACTCATTTCATTTAGCATAAATAGTTAATTAGCCATTGAAAGAGAGACTTGAGCCTTGACTCTCACATCTCAGGTGAATGCTGCAGCTACAGAGCTGCTCTGACCCAATGAATATTTCACTTACAAAAGATGGAACTGCTCCAGCAGAAGGATGGAACAAGAGACCATGAGAGAGGCTGAATGACTGCTCATTAGCTGAATGCATCCTGAAACCTGAAAAAGAAAGCCTTTTTTTCCCTGAAAAATAGAATATGTAATAATGCCATTGAAGACTGACTGCAAGGTATACAGAGAGAGCAGGAAGAGGACAAGATAAACTCAGCTTCACCCTAGCTTTGGAAGATTGGCAGAGAAATTCAACTGCACATTGCTAGTGACTCAAGTTTAGAAAAGTCATCTGGCAAGATAGAACACTCAACAATTTCTTACCAAGACTCTCAAAAGCCCAGAAGAAGGTGATTAAAATTAAATCATAGAATGGCTTAGGTTGAAAGAGACCTTAGAGATCATCTACTCCAAGCTATCTGGTTTTTAAATTCTCCAGAGAAGGAGAATTCTGTGGTTCATATTCTCTCTGGGCTGCCTGTTGCAGTGCTCTGGCACCCTGCTAGTGAGGAAGTCTCTCCTTATCATAGAATCATAGAATGGTTTAGGTTGGAAGGGACTTCAAAGCTCATCCAGTTCCAACCCCCCTGTGCCATAGGCAGGGACACCTCCCACTAGAACAGGTCGCTCAAGGCCTCATCCAGCCTGGCCTTGAACACATCCAGGGAGGGAGCAGCCACAACCTCACTGGGCAACCTGTGCCAGTGTCTCACCACCCTCACTGTGAAGAATTTCCTCCTAACATCCTGTTTAAATCTCCCCTCTGCCAGTTTAAACCCATTCCCCCTTGTCCTGTCATTACAAGACCCTGTGAACAGTCCCTCCCCAGCCCTCCTGTAGGCCTCCTTCAGATATTGGAAGGCTACTATGAGGTCTCCTGGAAGCCTTCTCTTCTCCAGGCTGAAAAACCCCAACTGTTTCAGCCTGTCCTCATAGCAGAGCTGCTGCAGCCCTCTGAGCATCTTTGTGGCCCTCCTCTGGACTCTCTCCAGCAGTTCCATGTCCTTCTTGTGCTGGGGGCTCCAGAACTGCACACAGTACTGTAGGTGGGGTCTGAGGAGAGCAGAGTAAAGGGCAGAATCCCCTCCCTTGCCCTGCTGGCAACCCTTCTCTTGCTGCAGCCCAGCACACAGTTGCTGTCTGGGCTGCAGATGCACACTGTCGACTCATATATGTCTGAGTGAAACCTCCTGGGTTCTAATTTGTGCCCATTGCCTCATCACTGGGCACCACTGAGAAGAGCCCAGCCTCATCCTCTTGCCCTGCACCCTTTAGATATTGATATTTCCGTCTGGTAGGATATCACTCACACCCATACAAATATGTGGGGTAAAACCAGAGCAATGATGGTGGAAGTAAGGTAGCAGAAGCTAGGAGAAATCTGAAGCAGAACATTTGTTCCTCAGATTTGGACAGTGATGCCTTACCACACTTATGAATAATTCCTTATAGTTTTTTATCACTTGCTGCCCCAGAAGCTAAATTAGTTTTACAACTATTAATTGAATTGTCTAACTTCACTCCAGACTGGGAGATAGGAAGGATTATTAACTCCACTTTACAGATAAGGAAACTGAGACAGGGAGAGGAAACGATTAGCTGGAGGTCAGGCAGGGAATCAGAGGCAGATAAATCCCAGATCTCTCCATCCAGTGCATTAAGTGCTGAACATTGTTCCTTCTGCACACAAGCAGCCATCAGAAATGAGATATGTTTCAAAGAGGAACAATTAAAGCTACATTTCATCAAAGATAAAAAGCTTCTGAACTCCATCCTAGGCTGGTGATCCCAAGCCTTGTTCTCTTTTGTCTCTGTCACATTGTTTTAAGTAGAGATTATCCCTTCTTCCTTGCCTCCTGCACCACCAGGCCAGCATCTGCACCACATGCACTCACAGCCCTCTTGGAGACCTCCTGCAAAGATCTGCCCTACCTAGCTACTGTGCACTGCTCTGTATGCACAGCACCACCATTTCCATTGCAGTAAGAGCCAAAGCTGATCAGCCCTTAGTACCCATGGGATGTGAAGCATGTGTCTGCCTCTCCAGGCAGGTCAGTCTGGACATTTACAAAGGCCTGTAGTGACAGGATGAGGGCCAATGGCTTTAAACTAGAGAAGAGGAGATTTAGATTGGATATTAGGAACAAGTTCTGCACCATAAGGGGAGTGGAACACTGAAACAGGTAGCTCAGGGAGGTAGTTGAGACCCCAACCCTGCAGATATTCAAGATGAGGCTTGACAGGGCTCTGGGCAACCTGATCTAGTTGAGGATGTCCCTACTGAGTGCAGGGGGATTGGATTGGATGAGCTTTGGAGGTCCCTTCCAACCCAAACCATTCTATGATAATACAGATGTGGGGTGGTTTTTCTTTTAAGAAGCCAATGTTGGCTTCTAGAAGTTAAAGAAGTTCCAGGTTTATAACCAAATTGTACAAGGTTTAACTCTCAGAGAGGAGGGAAGGTTAGCAGTAATACCTCATAGGATCAGAGAATGCTTTCATTTGGAAGCAATCTCTAGAGGTCACCTAGTCCAACACCCCTGCAACAAGCAAGGACACCTACAACTAGAGCAGGTTGTTCAGAGTCCTGTCCAAACCCACATGAAATGTTTGTAGGAATGGGGCATCAACCACTTCTGGGCAACCTGGTCTATGGTCTCACCACTCTCATTAAGAAGATTCGTCCTTCTCTCTAGTAAAAATCTCCCTTTTTTTGTTTAAACCCACCGCACCTTGTCCTGTCATAACAGGCCCTGCTAAAAAGTCTGCCCCCATCTTTCTCATCAGCCCTTTTAAGTACTGGAAGGACACAAGAATGTCTCCTGGTGCCTTCTCTTCTCCAGGCTAAACAACCCCAACTTTTTCAGCCTGTCCTTGTAGGAGAGCTACTCCAACCCTCTGATCCTTTGTGGCCTCCTCCAGATCCTCTCCATCAGGTCCAGAGAGTGCCAGAGCTTGACACAGTACTCCGGATGAGGTCTCAGCAGAGCAGAGTGGCAGAATCACCTCTCTCCACTACTGGCCTCTGGCCTTCTGGGCTGAATGTGCACATTGCTGGCTCATGCCCAGCTTCTCACCCAGCAGCACTCCCAAGTCCTTTTCTGTGGGGCTGCTCTCTACCACATCATCCTCTAGACTGCATTGATAATAATTGCCCCAAGCTATGTGTAGGAACATATGTTGAGGTGAAACCTTCTCTGTTGCAGTTTGTAGCTGTTGCTGCTTGTCTTATTGCTGCTGACCACCGAAAAGAGCTTGGCCCCAGCCACTTGACACCCACCTCTCAGATAGTTATACACATGGATCAGATCTCTTCTCAGGACTAAACAGCCCCAGGGCTTTCACTCTCTCTTCATAGGGCAGATGCTCGTCCCCCAATCATCCCTGTGGCTCTCTACCAGGTCACTTTCTGTCCTGAACTGAGGAGCCCAAAATTGGACACAGTATTCCAGATGTGGTCTCACTAGGGCAGAGAAGAGTGGGAGAAGAACCTCCCTTGACCTGCTGGACATGCTTTTCTTGAGGAACCTCAAGATGCCATTTGGTCAGCAGACCAGATGCAAGCTGCTCTGAAGTAACAGCCCTGACCTGCACATAATGTGGCTGCACAGACCTGGATGCTGCTTACTTTGTTAGAGCACCAAATTACTTACTAGTGTGAAGCTAGCAGAATGCTCTTTGCCATTAGGCAGTGGCCTCTGATGCTCAGCCATACTGCCCACCCAGAGGACTGATATTTTAGCCCTTTGAGAAAATATATGCAGGTTTCTCACTTCCCCCTCCCCCACCCATTTTTTTACACCTGAGCACTTCTCTTCATCTCTCCTTTGCTTCAGCTCTGTGCCATGACCAACAGTGAGGCTGCAAGTAGGGAGAGGTGGGAGACATTTCACCATGGAGACCCTGAAAGGGGCTAAGAAGGGCTGTGGGGGTTTTGTAGCTCAGCTTGGTGAAGATTTAAATTCCCTCACAAAGCTTTTCCCCATGGTTTATTTAAATCCTGCAAATGCAGTTTTATTTTATTAATGTGTTCTATATCCGATTACATTCTGCGTTTTGGGTGAATTGTTGGGTTGGGGTTTTTTTTTTCCTATATATATCACCTAATATTAAAAGTAGAGTGACTGGAATATAAATAAATGCATAAGTGAGCTCAAATCCACCATAATTCTGCTGGTCTGACTCTGATTTCATGCTAGCATTAATCAGAACTAAAACAACTGGGAAATAAAAAAAAAAAAGTCCGAGCCATGTACTGGCTGAGTTTGTGCACTTGATAGATGGTATCAGAAGGTCATCCTCAAACAGCACAGCAACTTCAGCTGCTGCAGACTGTAAATACTAAAGTAAAGAGGAGATCATGATAGAGCCTAAAATTAATCTGTTGCAAAGCCCAAGGCATACCAAAGAATCATAGAAATGTGTCAGATGGAAAGGAACTTTAGAATCATTGGGTCCAAGTATTTCCTAACTACCAAGGCTGGGACTAAACCATAGCCCTCAGCACCACATCTCTGCCTCTTTGTAACACCTCCAGGGCTGGGGATCCAACCACCTCCCTGGGCAGACTGTTCCAGTGGTTGAGAAGCATTTGAGGGAAGAAGCTGCTCCTAATCTCCAACCTAAACCTTTTCCAGTGCTCCCTGAGGT
This sequence comes from Psilopogon haemacephalus, assembly GCA_013396835.1. NCBI lineage: Eukaryota > Metazoa > Chordata > Aves > Piciformes > Megalaimidae > Psilopogon > Psilopogon haemacephalus. Next base: position 81,872 of record VWZI01022234.1, read on the forward strand.
AATTTCCCTTTTCTCCTATCACTTGTTAATATCCTCAACAATCCTTATTAAAAAAAAAACAACAAACTAAACCAAACAAAAACACCCAAACCAACCCCAAACCCATGAAAGATCTGACCAAGTGTTACTGGCCAGAATTTCAAAACCGTAAGTAGAGGTTTTCCCATATCTCTGATGTCTGCCTTGTGATTTCAGACTACGAGAGAATTAACCAACTTAGGAAAATAGGTTGTGGCAGGACTACAGACACAGATCAAGGCTGCTTTAGATTAAATTCTCTGTACACATTATGGATTGGTACCATCTGGTTTGCATTGAAAAAGAATAATATTTGAAGGGACACTTATTGCAATACATTAAGAACCTTGAGAGCTTGCATACTCCTTGAAAAATTAAAACCCATGTCCTGAGGGTCCTCAAGATCTTCCAAGGGACAATGATTTCATCATAGCACCATAAATGAGAACCAATCCTAAGGAATGGGATTCTTGCTTCATGCTAGCTAAGAAGTCACTGTTACTTATAGTGTCCTGCTCACATCTTTTACATGCATGTCCCCTGAGTCACAAAGTGTAAGCTTCAGTCACAATATTCACTGATAATTTTCTGCTGGACGACTACACTGAGAAGTTTATAAAATCAAAGTATTTCTGTCTCAGCCATGGATGGACCTGCTGAGTTTTCATCAGATGTACTTGAGATGAACTGGGTTTAAAACACATTTAAAGGAGATACAGCTCATTATTCATCCACTATATGTGAAATTCACAGAAAAACAGAACTGATCATCTTCAAGGTCATTTCCAACAATTCTATGCTTCTAAGACCACTTCCCTGCAGATGCCCTGTTCCCTGGCTCTGAAAGTCAATGCCACAGCAGTGCTAATGCCAACCTAGGGGGCTGCAGCAGCAGTGGCATAGCTGGGCTGGCTGCCACAAGTCAGTGGTTACTCTATTCAACATTTGTGTCCAGTTTTGGCAACCCAGTACAAGAAAGGCAAAGGCACAGTGGACCAAGTCCTGCAGACAGTCATCAGGATGTGTAAGGGACCAGAAGCATCACCTACAAGGAGAAGCATAGAATGGTTTGGGCTGAAAGGGACCTTAAACATCATCTAGCTCCAACCCCTTATCAGGAACACTTCCCACTAGCCCAGGACTATCCCACTAGGGTCCTGTCCAAGCTGGCACTGAACACCTCCAGGGAGGGGGCATCCACAACCTCCCTGGGCAACCTGTGCTAGTGTCTCACCAGCCTCACTGTAAAGAATTTCTTCCTAATGTCCAGTCTAAATCTCCCCTCTGCCAGCTTCAATCCATTTCCCCTCATCATAACATGCCTTTCTACAAAGTCCCTCCCCAGCTTTCCTATAGTCCACCCCAGGTACCAGAAGACTGCTCCAAGCTCTCCCCAGAGCCTACTCTTCTCCAGGCTGAATAACCCCAGCTCTCTCAGCCTGTCCCCACAGCCCTCTGATCATCTTCATGGCCTCCTCTGGACCTGCTCCAGCACTTCAATGTCCTTTTCACTGGGGTCTCCAGAACTGAGCTCAGTACTGCAGATGCAGATCTACAAGAGCTGAGCAGAGGGGCAGAATCACCTCCTTCAATCTGCTGCTCACAATGCTTTTGATGCAGCCCAGGATAGAGCTGGTCTTCTGGGCTGCAAGTGCACGTTGCCAGCTCATGTTGGGAAGCTGAGGTGCCTGGGTTTGTTCAGCCTGGAGAAAAGACGGTTAAGTGAGAATGCAGCTCCAGCTTTGAGCTGCCTAACTGGGCTTACAGATAGGATGAAGTCAGATTCTTCTGAGCACTGTAGAGTGAAAAGACAGCTCAGGTTCCAACAAAAGGAACTCTCTGTAAACACAGAAAAAAAACCAACCAAACAAAAAAAACCCAACCCCAAAACTCCTCTATGAAGATACTTAGAGATGGGAACAGGTTGCCCAGAAAGTGTAGGAATCCATTCCTGAATTGGACTGAGCTGGACTGCCCACTGAAAGCTGTTCTTCTGTGAGCAAGGGCCTGGATTTGATGACATCCAGAAGTCCTTCCCAACCAAAGTCTAAGCCCATGTGCACTGGTTGCTGTTCCAAACGCTGCAATAGTTCCCATGTCCAGCTTGTCTGCATCTACGCACTAAATCTGTCATCTGGATCCTCATTATCTTGCATCCTGATTAATTCACTACTGCTGTTCTCAGGCCATCTGTTATACATATCCCTCTCTCCACTGAGTATAGACAACATCCAGTGGCTGCATTCCCTGACCACACTTCTGACATCACTGCCTTTCTGTGTCTCACCACAGCACTGCTTATCTCCCCCCACAGCACAGCAGATTTGTTTGCCCATTTGTCAGATCCTACCACCAGGACCTGCTTGCCTGTGCTGGCAGATTTGCTTGGCAAATCACAGCCTGTAACCAGGTCCTTCTGAACTGGTGCACAAACGCCTCCCAGTCCCCCACATTCTCCCCCAGACAGCTCAGTTATTGTGCTTTTGAAGAAGCTGCCAGGTCACAGAATCACAGAATGTCAGGAGCTGGAAGGGACCTCAAAATCTCATCCAGTCCAACTCTCCTGCAGAGCAGGATCACCTAGAGCAGATCATACAGAAACACATCCAGGCAGGTCTTGAATATCTCCAGAGAGGAAGACTCTACAGCTTCCCTGGGCACCTGATTCCAGGGTTCTGTCACCCTCACAGGGAAAAAATTCCTCCTCATGTTTCCATTAAACTTCCTATGCCTCAACTTCCACCATTGCTCCTTCTCCTGTCATTGGGCATCACCCAGAAGAGCCTGGCTCCAGGCTCTGATTTGACAGAACTGTATCAGTCAAGCTGGATATCAAGCTACAAGTTATAGGATATTTGTCTTCAACTATCTGTCTACATATTTGTTAGAGAAAGCAGAAGCCTTTATTAGGCAACACCTCTGTGTATTTCATGTCTTCAGAATAAAACTCCCAAGCAGCATCTCCTCTTGCACTGCCTCTGTCCCTTTCAGACTGACAATCAGCTGTTTAAAACCTGGCATTTGGTTTATCTTACCCCAAATAAAAAGGAAATTAAATTCAGGATTGATAACATCAACATGGGGAGGGAGGGAAATCGTCATTTTCAAGGTGGTCTGGAAAACAATAGCTCCAGTAAGGGAAGATTAGTAACAGAATTGATCAGTTAGCTTTGTACTGGACTCTGCACAGTAGAAAGTTAAAAAACATTTGTGGCTGGACCTCAAATTACACAGTCAACAGAACTCAAATCTGCTGACTGGAATGGAGATTCTCATTTTGAAGGAAGTAAGCTTGGGTCACTTCCTATATCTTTGGTCATTTTTGGCTTGAATTTCTTTACTGGAAAGTTCAAAACAAGGTAGAGGAGGAGGAGGAATGTGACTACAGAGTCAGTGTCTGTTAAAAATGAGTGTAGTGTTCATCAAAGCCTTGCCCACCAGACAATTCCAAGGTGCTAGACCATAAGTAACTGCTCAACTCCCTGGGAATATAACCACTGGCAAAATCTTAAATAATACTGTCTCTATCAGCCAACACATTTGCATGCTGAACTCACCAGAAAGCCCCCAAATGCATCCAGCTAATCATTGTTCAACACAGTATATTAAGTACAGATTGGACTTGACAGGTATGACCAGCTTCATAAAAGCAGTCAGATATAAAGTTTAACTCACAGTTGTACATCTAAGAAAGGATTCTTTTTCTGGGCTTGGATCACTTGGTACAACACTCACTCTATTTATTTCTTTGGTCTTTTAATTTATTACTGTGTTCTCCCCTTCCTTAGGCAGAGAACTTGAAAACCCAATGATGTTCAGCTCGTCTTCTTGCTCTATGTTGCTTCTGGCACAGTAAACCCAATGTGATCACAGCCTTCTATGTTTTTCATCCTTCTGGTACCTGAAGTGGGCTACAAGAAAGCTGGAGAGGAAGTTTTGTCATGGTCTTGTAGTGACAGGACAAGGGGCAAAGGCTTTAAGCTGGCAGAGGGAAGATTTAGACTGGATATTAGGAAGAAATTCTTCCCAGTGAGGGTGGTGAGACACTGGCACAGGTTGCCCAGGGAAGTTGTGGATGCCTCCTCCCTGGAGGTGCTCAAGGCCAGGCCGGATGAGGCCTTGAGCAGTCTGGTGTAGTGAAAGGTGTTCTTGCCCATGGCAGGGGGACTGGAACAAGAGGACATTTAAGGTCCCTTCCAACCCAACCCATTTTATGAATCTGTGAATCCAAAAGATGTGAGTGGCTGTACATGATGGTAGCCTGTGGCAATCAGATCCACTGTGCCACTGAATTTAGACTTCAGATCTGCCAAGTATTTCACACTGCTTGCAGAGTTCACACAGTTGGCTCCCTCCTGGCATTCCCTTGCAGCTGGGCATCCAATACATCCATTCAGCACTTACACATATCTTTTGATTTGGTGCATGAGGTCATGGAGCAGGAATGAAGCTGTTGCAAGTCCACATCATCCTAGGGAAACCTCCCACTCACAGAGGTCCTGTTAGGGAATAGACTTTCTGGGTGCAGCTCTAGGTTAGCTATCACTCAGTGCTCCTTCTGTTCCCTGGCCTAGGGCAGCATTCTCACAGGTACTGAAATAAATGGGCCCTGAAGCGGTGCTACCTGACACCATGCAAGGCACAGCACTTGCTGTTTATGCTAAAGCAGACAGTGCAATAAATCCCTCTGCATTATATTTAGTAATGGCATCATTTGTGTCATTCAGGAAAGCGATCCTGCTAGTTTTGTAAAACCTCACGGCTCGGAATAAATCATTTCCACGGTGAAGTATTTGACTGATGAGGCACTAACTGTCCTACAGCGCGAAAATTATTCAGGCTGGGAAGATGACAGGTTCAGAGCACAAAAAAAAAAAAAACCAAAACAATAAGCCATAGAGAAGCTGGAAAGAACAACATGTACAAAAGACCAAAGGGCAATTGTCACTATCCCTGAGTGATGACCATAACAACAGGTGCTAAAACATACAATACAGCTGTATAGTCCTAGCCAATTTCTGAGCTGGCAGAAAGCTCAATGGCCAAGTGAAACCCTTTATAAGCAAGAGAGGCTCATTAGCACAATGAAAGGGACAAATAAAAATGGCTAGGGTTTGTTTGTGACACCCATTACAGTCGCCTGCCATATGAAAGGGCTTCCTGTTTTCTATCCCCATTTAATCTCCCTATGCTGTAGCAATTTTTTTTTTTTTCCCCAGTTGGCAACTGTAAGAAGTAGAATCTTTAGTTGTTTATGGTCTTGGAATGGTTGTCATTTCTTTGCTTGTCTTGCTTTCCCACAACATCCCTGTCTTACAAGTGCAATATATAATTACTCCAATTTTTCCCTCATGAAGATGTTTATCCCTTCCCATCTAGCTTGCCTGTCATATCTTGTTATAGTTTATAGAACTGTTCTGATAAACCTGTCAGAATAATAACAGAAATATGTCTGTTTAATCATTGTGATAGGACTTTCCTATTCTTCTGAGAGAGACAGGACTGAATATTATCAGTAGCACTCTGAATGTCATTTGTGTGACTGTATAAACCCTCACCAGTGGTTTGCATTCTCTGATAGCCTTGAAATCTTCTCAGGTATTAATTGTTAATAAGCAAGATTCACTATGACTTACTTTGCATGGATTGACTGTTCTTGACAGTTGAGTAAGCTAAAGGGCATCAGCATGGAGTACTCCTGAAAATGAAAAAAAAAAAAAAGAAGTTGCTTTAGTTATCTATTGACCTGTCGACTATGAAATAATTCTTGTTCCAGCCTGTGTTGCCCTTCAGCACCTGTGTTGCTCTGAGCCTTTGTTACAGGATGCATTTGGCAACACTTCACAGAAGAAAAGAGAGGAACTCTACTGTAACACTAAGCAGCAGAGATGAGCTAGCTAGAGATAAGAAGTGGTATCAAGTTTTCATTTGGGGAAAGGTTGAATCAACATTCTTCATGTCCAGTCCAGGAGACCCGAAGGGAGACTTTTCCTTTCCTGTGTATCTGCTGCCGACTTCAATGCTGAACACAAGAGTTCTGAGGACAGAAAACATAAACCCCAGAGAAGGCTTTTTTGTTTGAAAGGCACATTAGCTTTAATCCTAAGCATATGTCCCTGCCTCCCGCACAAATCCAGGAAAAGCCAGCAGAATAAGCAATACCACCTTTGATTCATTTCTCTGACCACTCATGCCTCAGCTTTGCCATCAACAGATCCCTTTCAGCCCCCACCCCTGCTCCCCTCTCCCCTCTTTTCTTTATGCCGTTTCTCCTTGCAGCACTTCTTGCTGCCACTGCCTCCTGAGTCACGCACAAAGAGATTTAGGCAGCAGCACTGAGTGGCAGAGGCCTTTGAAAAATCATAGAACTCATTGTTTTTAAATTGTTTTTGCCTTGTTGGTAGCTTGCAGCAGCAAACCAAACAGAATCGTTAAATGGTTCAGTAGCCTAAGATCAAAGACAGGCACCTACGAGCAAGATCCTCTATTATCCCTTCACTGTCAAAGGTAATTGCTGCTAATTGAACAAGTTTGGTTAATTCTAATATAGCTCAAGAGACCATATCCTGAGCTTCTGGAAATAGATCTGCTTCTGCTGAAGTCAGCTCTGCTAATCTATAGCAACTGAGGAACTGTCACAGGGAGAGAGCACTTAACCCTTTGCTTAACTGCGTGGGCTGCCAGAGCGGCAACCAAAACACAGCTCTCAGAACTGGGGCTGGCCAAGGAGAAGAACGACCACGGTTGTCTTTGCCTGTTAAACCTAGACTTTGATACCAGCAGGCCAGAAGACATGCAATGCAATCTGCTACAGCTAAAAATTAAAACGTGCTGGCAGGTCTGCAAGCAGGCACCAGCCATCATCGTCTGAATGCTTTTAAAATCTGATTTCCCCCTGCGAGAAAGCAAGCTTGTCTCCTCCCTGCTCGGGCTCAACACACAGCCACGATCAGCCAGCAAGCAAGAAGCAGCAGTTTTTAAGGTATGGATTTCAATGCTTAGAAAGAAAATCATCACAAATCCAGCACATCTTCAATCCAGGTGTCCTGATGACAAGAGCTGGGAACAAAGTGTGGGTCTATCTGCCACATCTTCATTCCTAGCACAGTGAATGGGGAAAACAAAAACCGAACAACAAACCCCAAACAGCACAACCAACCCAAGCAATCATCGAAATGACTTCCTCTAAGAGCAAATTAGATGGAGCTGTAAGATACAGGTCTGTTAGACACATCACACCAGCTTGATTACCAACAGCGCAATTACCTACAAGCAAAGCTTTCCGAGCTAGCAGAGCACGTTAAAAATGGAAGAGTGTCATTTAGGGAGAGATTAAAAGTAATTGCCATCATAAACACAAATATTATTTCTTTCAGAATCGGTGCTGTCTCTTTCACTCAGCTAAGTCAGGAGAGCCTACAAATAACAGTTGCAAACCCCCAGTTTATCCTTTTTCTCTGGTGCTTCACACGCTCCTGTTTCACTGGGGCTCGCAGCAGGTTACAGCCACGGGGGAACGCCAGTGCCACACCAAACTGCTGTGCAGCTCATCAGCTGCATCCTAGTATGCAAAAGCCTCCTCATCCTCAAGGCTGATGCAGATACAGGCTGTAAAGAGGTAGATTGGTGCAACTCCACAGCTGCATCACGAGCAAAAGAGCACACAGCTCAGTGGTGCTAAGGATGGCCAAGTGCCACTTAGTCACCTTGCTGACTCCAATGCTATTTACTCACAGTGCTTATTTACTGTTATTAGTTTTGCTTACCTCCTATCTTCTGTCTTTTTGCTTGAGCTATTCTAAGTGTCCAAGCACTTCCCTTAGCTCATCATCCTGCAGTTACACTGTTAAAAATAAAAATCTATAAGCCACTGCAGAAGTGGAGACATTATAAGGAGAGCTTGTTAAAACCCACTGGTGCAAGGACATGGTCACAGCTGAATTCCAACAACAATTGGGCTGAGTGTGCCCCAGGTGCTGGAACTTAGATGTAGGTGGCAATACTGGGGATTGTTGAATGGAGAAATCGTAGAATGGTTTGGGTTGGAAGGCATCTCAGAGATCATCTAGTTCCAACCTTTTGCCACAGGCAAGGACCAGCTTGCTCAAATCCTCATCCAACTTGGCTCTGAACACTTCCAATCTTGGAGCATCTGCACCTTCCCTAGACAACCTGTTCCAGTGCCTCACCACCCTCATAGAGAAGAAATTCTTCCTAATGCTAATCTTCCAGTATGAAGACATTACACCTTCTCCTGTCACTACTTGCTCTTCTAAAAAGTCCCTCCCAGATCTCCTGTAGTCCTCTTTCAAATACTGGGGGATGCTCCAAGGTCTCCCCAAAGGATTCTCTTCTCCAGGCTGAACCCCAGCTACCTCAGCCTTTCTTAACAGCAGAGGTGCTTCATCCCTCTGATCATCTGGAACTGCTGGAGAGAGTCCACAGGAGGGCCATGAAGATGATCAGAGGGCTACAGCACCTCTGCTATGAGGACAGCCTACAAGAGTTGGGGCTCTGCAGCCCGGAGATGATGTTTAAGATCCCTTCCAACCCAAACCATTCTATGATTCTATGAACTTTAATTCCAGCATAGGGCACTTGAATATGAAGCAATTTCACATGTGGGAAGGCAATACAGAAATTACACAAGGTATGTACAAACCTGCTGTGTCTTATCTCCGGCAAGTAGTTCTCCTCTGGCTGCAATGGCATCTCTTCTTTCAGGGTAACTGCAGTGGAAAAAGGAAGAAGAACACTTAAAAATAGCCCCGTTTTTTGTAGAGAGTTGTGAATTTGCTGTTGGCCCCCTTGATTGGTCAATGAAGGCCTGAGCTGCATAGTGCAGAAATATATTCAGCTGCTGTGTTTGTCTTTTTAGCTCATCTGAGACGACCTGCAAAGCCCTGCAGCTGGAGATGTGATGCTGCCATACTGTGCTGTGTGCCACAATCCTTTTTTTTTTTTTTTTTTGCTCTTAATAGATGAAGTTTAGTAAAGTAATGGAAAGAAATGACTTCAAGGTCACCAAAGCACAGAGATGTGCGGCCAGTAACTTCTCAGGTCCAACTCTAAGGTCACCAAAGCACAGAGATGTGTGGCTAGTAACATTTCAGGTCCAACTCTATGTCACAGTGAAACAATGCTGCACACCACCAGGCTCCCAAGAATAAAACTACCAGCACAGGATCAACCTCTTTAGCTTGAACCAAGGTCACAGGAGCGCTTCTGAGCTCCGTGCTCTGACTGTGTTCAGCTGCATGTGTCCCATGTCACACAGGCTAAACCCAACCTCGCATCCTTATTCTAAGCCTTGGCTGTCCAGGTCCCTTTGTCAAGCCTCATGTGTCTGACTTAAAACCAGTTCACTAAGAAGAGGCTGCTTACCTACACTCACAACTGAACATCAGAAAGTGCAGCAGAAAGGTTGATCCCAGCTCAGTTAAGGAACGTGATAGCTACTATTTGAAAGCAATATACAGACTGATAGTTTATGCACCTTTTAAATGCATTTTCTCATCTCTGAACACATTTTCTAGATGTAAAAGGTATTTTTCAGTTTAAAAAAAAAAAAAAAATCCCCCCACAGATAATACAGCAATAAATGGACTTTCACCCAAACTAGCATCTATCACAGGAGAATTTCTTTGTATAACCTGTGCCCCTAAATTAAAACTTTTAAGTGTTTGCTTCTTTCTTGGTTCCCAAGACTAAAAATAAACAAAATCCCCAAACCCCCAAATTCTACATATTGGGTTTTTTTTTTCCCCTCTCTCAGCTGCAGACTTATTTTGCATGAAGTTTTCAGCAGTTGCACAGAAATCAAAAGGAAAACGAAACTGTAATTCTGTACTCTCTTTTCTGCCTGGAGAGTTGTGTGCATCACGGAGTAGATTAAGGAAGAGGAACTGAAGAAAAGTGAAAAAAAATGTGCTCAATTTCCTCTCTGAACCAAACAGAAACACAGTGAGGAAAAGGAATGGACCAAACCCTCACGTTCTGAGAATTCTAAATCTACAGTTAACGTAGCAAATCCTTGGACCAAGAAGATTCTTCTGTTCCGAATGCTGCGGTACTGAATCAACTTCTAAATGGTCAATAAATTGTCTCCTAGATTTTGTGACCCCAGCCTTCAGATCCAGGTCCTTTTCTGCCACTCTGCCCCAGAATCACAGAACATTAAGGGTTGGAAGGGACCTTCAGGGGATCATCGAGTCCAAGTTCCCTGTCAGAGCAGAATCACCCAGGGCAGGCTGCACAGGAAAGCATCCAGGCAGGCCTTGAGTGTCTCCAGAGAAGGAGACTCCACAACCTCTCTGGGCAGCTGCTCCAGGGCTTTGTCACACTCACAGTGGAAAAAAAATGTCCTTATGTTCCAATGGAATTTCCTCTGCTCCAGCTTGAACCTGTTGCCCCTTGTTGTGACCCTCTCCAGGCTGAACAACCCAGACTCTCTCAGCCTTTCCTCACAGAAGAGGTGCTCCAGCTCTCACATAACTTTTTCTGTCATCTTCTGGAGCCACTCCAACAGGTCCATGTCTGTCCTGTGCTGAGGGCTCCAGAGCTAGACACAGGACTCCAGGTGAGGTCCTACAATAGTTAGAGCAGCACAATCCTCTCCTTTGGCCTGCAGGCCACATCGTACACGCAAGCAACATTGAAAATCCTTGAGTGGCACTCAGTGGAGTTAGATGATGGTTGGGCTTGATGATCTTAAAGGTCTTTTCCAACCAGAATGCACAGCTGACTTGTTAGAGGGCAGGGATCCATCCAGAGGGACCCGGACAGGGCAGAAAGGTGTGCCCAGGCCCCAGAGCTGTGCCCAGGCCGGAGAGCTGTGCCCAGGCCAGAGAGCTGTGCCCAGGCCCAAGAGCTGTGCCCAGGCCTGAGAGCTGTGCCCAGGCCCCAGAGCTGTGCCCAGGCCACAGAGCTGAGCCCAGGCCGCAGAGCTGTGCCCAGGCCTGAGAGCTGTGCCCAGGCCTGAGAGCTGTGCCCAGGCCCCAGAGCTGTGCCCAGGCCACAGAGCTGAGCCCAGGCCGCAGAGCTGTGCCCAGGCCTGAGAGCTGTGCCCAGGCCCCAGAGCTGAGCCCAGGCCCCAGAGCTGAGCCCAGGCCGCAGAGCTGTGCCCAGGCCTGAGAGCTGTGCCCAGGCCCCAGAGCTGAGCCCAGGCCCCAGAGCTGAGCCCAGGCCGCAGAGCTGTGCCCAGGCCAGAGAGCTGTGCCCAGGCCAGCCTCAGAACATTCAGCAAGGCTAAGTGTAAGGTCCTGCACCTGGGTGGGTGCAATCCCAAGCACAGCTCCAGGCTGGGTGGGGAATGGCTGAGATCAGCCCTGAGGAACAGGACCTGGGGGTCTGGGCTGAGGCTGCAGTGTGAGTGCAGCCCAGACAGCAACTGTGTGCTGGGCTGCAGCAAGAGCAGCTGTGGGCAGCAGGGCAAGGGAGGGGATTCTGCCCCTTGGCTCTGCTCTCCTCACACCCCACCTGCAGCACTGTCTGCAGCTCTGGAGCCCCCAGCACAAGAAGGACATGGAAGAGTTGGAGCCAGTCCAGAGGAGGCCACCAAGATACTGAGAGGGCTGCAGCAGCTCTGCTGTGAGGACAGGCTGAGAGAGTTGGGGCTGTGCAGCCTGGAGATGAGAAGGCTGCCAGGAGACCTTGGAGCGGCCTTGCAGGATCTGAAAGAGGCCTACAGGAAGGCAGAGGAAGGACTACTGACAAGGGCTTGTAATGACAGGATGAGGAGGAATGGGTTTAAACTGGCAGAGGGGAGATTGAAACTGGATGTTAGGAGTGAGTTGTTTGCAGTGAGGGTGGTGAGACACTGGCACAGGTTGCTCAGGGAGGGGGTGGAAACCTCATCCCTGGAAGTTTTTAAGGCCGGGCTGAACGTGGCTGTGAGCAACCTGCTCTAGTGTGAGGTGTCCCTGCCCACGGCAGGGGGATTGGAACTGGATGATCCTTGGGGTCCCTTCCAGCCCTGACAATTTGATCACAGATTGACAGTGAGTACTTTAACGTGGGAAGTAACACAGCAAACTGAAGCGCCAAGAGATGATGTGTTGTAAATTTGTCACTCCCTAAGCCGGCTGCTTCTTGTCAGAAAAGGAAAAGTTCCTTTTAAGTGTCTTTTGAGGCCGATATAAAACAAGTTATATGACAAGGCTGTTTGTACTGTATGCCAGCAGGTATTTCTTACAGCATAAATTACGACTGATTTTTTTTTTTTTTTAATTTAAAAAAAAAAAAAAAAAGGAATTATTTCAGACAAGCAATCCAACAAATAATAATTCCACTTGTGATGTTTCAGGAAATGAGAAACGGCTCCCACAGTGGTGCTTTCACTAACACGAGAAAGATCATTTCAAACACCTCAACATGCAAATTTCCAGCAGTTAAACTTAACAAATACTTTGATTTAGTGGCAGCTTGGGCATTTAACTCCCTTTTGAAATTAAACATTGAAAATGTTGTTCCACAGTAGTCATTCAAATATGTTTTTAATCCAGACTTGTTTTTTCTTTTTTTTTTTTTCCCAAAAATCTAAATTTAATCATATTGATAAGATATTTGGCCCTGTTGCTCCACGGGAAAGCATTAAAGTCCTCTGTCAAAAGCAAAGTTATGAAATGTCATTAAACTGTGTGGTTAATAAAGTCCTTATGTGCTTTATTAGGTATTTAGTCTCCAGAAATATCTTTAATTACATAATCTCCTCTCTTTCACAGAGAATCACAGAACTGTTGAGGCTGGAATAGACCTCTGAGATCATCAAGTCCAGCCTGTGACCTAACACCCCTCATATTGACCAGACCATAGCACTAAGTGCCACATCCAATCTTGCATTAAACACCTCCAGGGATGGCAACTCCGGCAACTCCCTGGGTAGTCCATTCCAGTGTCTAATTCCCTTTTCTATCAGGAAGTGCTTCCTAATATCCAATCTAAACCTCCTCCAGCACAGCTTCAGATCATGGCCTCTCCTCATGTCACAACTTGTCTGGGAGCAGAGCCTGACCCCTACCTGACTACAACTTCCCTTCAGGTAGTTGTAGAGTGTGCTAAGGTCCCCCCTGAGTCTCCTCTTCTTCGGGCTGAACACCCCCAGCTCCCTCAGCCTCTCCTCATCAGCCTTCCCCACCAGTGCCTTCTCCAATCTTGTTGCTCTCCTCTGGTCCCACTCCAGCACAATACAGAATCACAGAACCTTAGAGGTTGGAAGGTACCTCCAGAGATCATCGAATCCAACCCCCCCTGCCAAGGCAGGATCACGTAGGGTAGCTCACACAGGAATGCATCCAGGTGGGTTTGGAAAGTCTCCAGAGAAGGAGACTCCACACCATCCCTGGGCAGCCTGCTCCAGGGCTTCAGCACCCTCACTGTAAAGAAGTTTCTCCTCACATTGAGGTGAAACCTTCTGTGTTCAAGTTTGTAGCCATTGCTCCTTGGCTTAATGCTGCCGACCAGTGAAAAGAGATATTATTCAGATTTGTGGTTTGTTTGTTTCTTTGTTTTTACTGTTAGAACAAATAATTTTTTCAATAAAATCTTTATTTGTGACTATTTCTCAGCTGTGAATTCTTGTGGCATTTTGTAACTGTTCTCATTACCTCTTTTCCTTTGTTTCCTCATTATTATGTTGCTGTTTGATAACACCCTCAGAATGTTTTCACAAAATTCAATTAAACAAAATAAAATCACTCATACATTTGTGCCAAAACAGAATAAAAGTACTGCAATTATATGGCTGTCACACAGTGCAAACGTGGATAAAAATAAAGATGGAAAGGATAATTTCTGCAGAATTTTTCCCCCCCCCCACAGAATCATAAGACCACTTTTATTCAGACTCTGCAGTAGGTAGGTGGCCAAAAAATGCTCCTGGTCCTTAGCTCCCTGGCACACAATTGAATAGAAAAGAACACTGGACTAAGGAACACAGCAGGAATGTGCTCTACTCTCACTTGCATTGTTGCCAGAATGCCACAAAAGGACATACCTGAAGGTGCTGCTGGGTTCTGAAGGTTAGATGCGAACGTGGCACAAATAACAGAGCTGGGGAAGGTAGAGCAAGAGCATGCTTGAATTTCTCCTGGTGTCATGTGAGAAGCAGCTGAGGGAACTGGGATTGTTTGCTACAGAGAAGAGGAGGTTGAGGGGAGACCTTCTTGCTCTACAACTCCCTGAATGAGGTTGGAGTTAGGTGGGTGCTGGTCTCTTCTTCACAGAATCAGGTGACAGAATGGGAGGAAACGGCCTAAAACTGTACCAGGTTGGAAATTTGGAACACTTTCATTGCTTAGAGTGGTCAGGCAGTGGAACAGGCTGCCCAGGGAGGCGGTGGAGTCACCACCCCTGGAGGTATTCAAGAAGCGAGTGGACCTGGCACTTTGGGACATGGTTTAATGGCCATGGTGACGTTGGGTTGATGGTTGGAGTCAATGGTCTTAGAGGGCTTTTCTAAGTGAGACAACTCTATGTCTCTTTCTGTCTGTGTGTCTGCTTCACAATACACACATATTCTTCACAAAATCTGTAAGAAGATGCTCACACCCTAAACCTAAGCACTCACCAGCCTCACTCACTCATTACAATCCCACAGCTGGGTCACAGAATGGTAGTGGTTGGAAGGGACCTCTGGAGATCATTGAGTTCAGCCACCCTGCCAGAGCAGGATCACCTAAAGCAGATTGCATAGGAACACATCCAGGTAAACCTTGAAAGTCTCCAGAGACTCCACCACCTTTCTGGACAGTCTGTTCCAATGTTTTGCCACCCTCAAAGAAGGTCCTCCTCATGTTTAGATGGAACTTCCTATGTTCAAGTTTATGCCTGTTACCGGAGGCCACTGAGAAGAGGATGGAAGGAAGAATTAGAATAGTAGAAATGACAAAAACCAAGTGGGCCAAGCTAAAGATTGTTTACTTAGATGAAGGAAGAAAAAGTTTAAAACCCTGTGAAGCAAAGGCAATCGCTCCACTACCTCAGATCAGCCAGCCAATATCTAAGCAGCCCTCAAGCAACAGCTACCTTGACAGACCACCCCCAACTTCACTGCTGACCCTGACATCATATGGCATAAACTAACCCTTTGATCAGTGGCAGTTCTCCCAGCTGGGTCCCCTCCCAGCCTCTTGCCCACCCCCAGGTTACTCCCTAGCGAGGCAGCATGAGAAACAGGAGGCCTTGACATTGTGCAAGCACTGCTTAGTGACAGTAAAAACACTGCTGTGTGACCAGCACTGTCACAGTGATAAACCTACAACACAGCAAGCCACAAGCTGCTATGAGGAAGACTAAGCCCAGCCCAGCCAGACCCAGCACCAAGTTAAAGCCAGCTCTTTGCCTTCATTATTATTGTTCACCACTCATGTGCCTATCGCCTCCCTCCCACCACAATGCCACTAACCTCCACGGGCTGCAGGTGGATACCTGCTCCACCACTGACCTCCATGGGATGCAGGTGGATATCTGCTCTACCATTGACCTCCAAAGGCTGCAGGTGGATACCTGCTCCACCACTGACCTCCACGGGCCGTAGGTGGATATCTGCACCACTGTTGACCTCCACAGGCTGTAGGTGGATATCTGCTTCCCTCTTGACCTCCATGGGCTGTAGGTGGATATCTGCTCCACTGTTGACCTTCGTAGGCGGATATCTGCTCCCCTCCTGACCTCCATGGGCTGTAGATGGGTATCTGCTCCACCGTTAACCATCATGGGCTGCAGGGGGACAGCCAGCTTCACTATAGTCTTCACCCCAGGCTGTGGGGGAATCTCTGTGCCAGTAAACTTCTGTCTCTTCCTTCTTCTTTGTCCTCACTGTCCATATGGCTGCTTCTCTCACAACACCCTCCTCTCAGATTTTTATCATTTTTTTTTTTCCCCTTCTTAAACATCACAGAGGTGCTTCCACTGTTGCTGACTGACACATCCTTGCCCAACAGCAGGTCCAGCTTGGAGCTGGGGAAGCTTTTAGCAGCTTCTCACACAAGCCACCCCTGTAGCTCCCCCCCCACTACCAACCCTTCACCAGAGGAACTCAACGCACACCTTCACACATGTGGCTTGTTGGCAGCTAAAGATGACTCACCAACTCCTCTGCCGTGACAGTAGTCACATTTATCATCGCATAAACCATCAAGGCCAGGACCTCTTTCTGCTATGATCTCAGCAGATTGGTATGGCTTATAAAAATAGAACTAAATTTATACTTGCAGTACAACTTTATAAGAAATCTGTGGAGAAAGCAATGAGATTTGTGATAAAAGAGAATCACAGGGGAGAGCTGATAGCAGCTGTAATTCCTTTACCTATTATTACCTGACTTCGAGGCCCTAAAATTATTATATTTTCTTGTTTCCTGTTGCTTCTGCAGTTACTGGTAGCAATGAAGCTGCATTTCAAGCTAGCAAATGTTATTTGATTTCAGAATTTGGCTGAGGATTCCTCCCAAAATAGCTCTGGCTGGCAATAGAGAATACTACAGTGAATTCCTGTCCTGAGAATAGCACAATTATCCCTAGAGCATGGCTTTCGCCATCATCAACCCACAGCTGAGAATCACAGAATCATTAAGGTTGGACAAGACCTCAAAGATCATCGAGTCCTGGGGGACATTTATAGAGTAAAATGTAGAGTCACACAGAATCACAGAGTGTTAGGGGTTGGAAGGGACATCATCAAGTCCAACCCCCCTGCCAAAGCAGGATCACCTAGGGCAGGCTGCACAGCACACATCCAGATGGGTTTTGAGAGTCTCCAGGGAAGGAAGCTCCACAACCTTTCTGGGCAGCCTGCTCCAGGGTTCTACCACCCTCACTATAAAGAAGTGTGTGTGTCCTCATGTTGAATCAGAACCTCCTGTATTCTAGCTTGTACCCATTGTTCCTGTCACTGGCACCTTCACGTTGAGACCCAGCCCTCAGATATTTGTAGACATTCATAGGATCCGCTCTCAGCCTTCTCTTCTCTAGGCTGAGCAGCCCCAGGTCTCAGTCTTTCCTTATAGGAGAGATGTTTCAGACCCTTCATCATCCTTGTAGCTTTCCACTGGTGTCCACAATTCAAGAGAAGGATCTGCTGGAGAGTCTGAAACTGGACACATCAACACCTGCTAATAGTCTCTTGGTCATTTTCTTACTCGGTTCATACTAAATTCAATATGCATGCTCAGAGGGTGAGGGGTTTGCTTTGGGCAGAGGTCTTCCACCTAGGAGGCGTTTTCTCTGGGGTCTCTGATGATCTTTCAAACTTGATCTTCGTTTGAACTTTTAGATTCTTTTTCCTCATGTGGTCACAAGTTAGATCATCACCCAGTTTGCCAGGTCTTGAACTATGCTAGTTGGTTTTCTCTGGTGTTGAGGGACGCTTCATTAGTTGAGGAAAGATACACGTGGGGGCTCCATTGGCAAGGATGCAAAGGCTCTGTGGTTAGTCGAAGGCAATGAGGACGTGATTAAGTTGCTGAGAGGGCACAAGTTGCCCAAGCTAATTAAATTCGTAAACCTTTTCCAACGCCACCAGCGCTGGGCCAGATTGTGACAGGTTGGATGAATGCCTGTGACACAGGGAAAACACTCCCTGAGGACTGCGAACATTCCTGTTAAAGAGACATGCTGGAAACCGCTGCCTAGGTATAGGGAAGAGGAAAAGAAGGGGAAGGCGAGGGGTAGGCGAGGGCAAGGCGCTCCCCTCAGACCGGCCCTGTCCTGGCCGCCGCCGGTGCCCCTCTGCCGGCCGCTGGGCAGCGCATGCGCCGCGGCCGTCTCCTGGTAACTGCCGAAACAAGGCAGCGGCTGCGGCGGCTCGGTGCTCGCCGTGGCTCGGTGCCCGCCGCGGCTCGGTGCTCTACGCGGCTCGGTGCCCGCCGCGGCTTGCTTGGTGCCCGCCGGGGTCCGCTCCGTGCCCCGCCGCGGGTGAGTGCGCTCCGATCCCGCCTCCCGCCTCGGTTCTCTAAGGCAGCCAGAGCAGGCCCCGGGCTGGCCAGGGGAAGGGGCAATGTTTCAGCTGTGGCGCTGGGGCAGGCGGAGGTGGGCTCGGGAGCTGTCAGTTCCCAGCCAGCTTGTGCGGCTGGTCGGGCACCGGTTAGAGCCCAGCGCTGCCAGCGCCGCCGTGCCCGGCGCAAGGTGGCCGTTAGAGTCCGCTGCCTGCGGGTCCGCTGCTGCGGTGGGAGCCTCGCCTCCTGCTGCCTTTGGTTCCGTGGCCCCGTTGGTGCATCTCCTCCTGAGGGGTTTGGTTTTTTAGCGCGGGTTGGTGCATGACCTCCTGATAGGTTTGGTTAGCTAGTATGGGTTGGTGCATCACCTCTTGATAAAGGTTTGGTTAGTTAGCACGGGTTGATGCATCACCTGCTGAGGGGTTTAGTTTGTTAGCACGTGTTGGTGCATCACCTCCTGATAGGTTTGGTTTGTTAGCACGGGTTAGTGCATCACCTGCTGATAAAGGTTTGGTTTGTTAGTGCGGGTTGGTGGATCACCTGCTGAGGGGTTTAGTTTGTTAGCATGGGTTGGTGCAGCACCTTCTGACGGTTTTGGTTTGCTAGCCAGGATTGGTGCATCACCTCCTGATGAGTTTGGTTCTTCAGCCCGTGTTGGTACTTCACCTCCTGACCAGTTTGGTTCCTTAGCTCTGCATCAGCAAACTGTGGCCCATGCATCTGTGGACTTTCAAGTCTTGGCACTTCCTCCAACTGTAACCAAACCCCTAAATTACAGCATCCACACCTTGGAGAAAAGCAGTGACAATTACAAGATGTATAATAAAGTTGCAAGGTTTAGTATCAGCTGAAGGGTATCGGAATCACAGAATTAGCCAGACCTTTGAGATCATCAAGTTCAACCTATTACCATCTAATCAGCTAAACCCTGGCACTAAGCACCACATCCATTCTTTTTAAAAACACTTCCTGGGACGATGACTCCACCGCCTCCCTGGCAGCCCATTCCAGTGGCAAATCACTCTTTCCATGAAGAATTTTTTCCTAACATCCAGCCTAGACCTGCCCTGGCACAGCCTGAGGCTGTGTCCTCTTGTTCTGTCACTGGTTGTCTGGGAGAAGAGACAACCCCCACCTGGCTACATAAATAAAATTTAACCCCAAGAAGAGCAAATCCTGCACTTTAGGGCTCCTGACACTGTTTCATACTGGAACTGGAGAGCTTAGGAATTGGTGTCTGCAAAGGAAGGGAAGAATGAGGATGGGGCCAGTTCATCAGGAGATAACTGTGACCAGTATTTGTAGGTGTTGAACTGGGAAGCAAGAAACTGTAGGGAGCTGCCCTAAGGAAATTCATAAGGTAGAGAAAAAAAACCCCCAAACATTTTCTTTTAAAAATGTCATAATACAAAGAGGGAAAAGACAGTGTGCAATAGATAAGATGTGTAGAATTTAGGCGTGACAGTAAGATGAAAGGTAAGAGACCTAAAACTGTACGGATAACAGATGAGAAAGGGGGGAAAAAAATTAATCAAGTTCTGCACACAGGAGTCTTATCCTAAAGAACAAAAGAACACTAACAAGTGATTAGGTTAACAGGGAGGAAATCTCACCTAATTTATTGATGTTTCAAAGGTTTTGGGGCATCTGCACACCAGAATTTCCAGAGGAAGTGTGGATTTGCTGGCAGAGGAGCATCGTCTGCAGAACAACTCTTGTGTGATTTATTGTTAACCCGAAATTATCCTCTCTGTAAGGTAGTCTGATATTGCCTTAACCTATGCAGGATAAATGCATCTACTTTCTGCTATTCCTTGACTTTGCAAGCTCACTTTCTTCCGTTTGTTGATGATAGCAACACTTCTGTTTTAGTATTTGCTTCCTTTTATGTAATGTTATGCTGACATGATGAACGTTAAATGTACTCTAGCTCCTACTTGTGTTTGATAACCTGCTACCTGTACCCCTGCCCTAAATTAACAAATAGCTTGGGGGGGGTTTCTTTCTTGCTTGGTTGGTTGGTTTTAATTATTAATATATTGAAGCCTGCCAAATGAGCAGAATTGTGGGATTGTTTTGGTTGGAAAAAAATCTTCAAGATCCAGTCCAGCCACTCTCTAACTCTACCAAAACTGATGCCAAACCATGTCCCTCAGCAGCATATCTCTGCCTCTCTGAAACATCTCCAGGTTTGGGGATTCAACTACCTCCCTGGGCAGCCTGTGCTAGTGGTTGAGAACCCTTTCAGAGAAGTTTCTGATCTCCAGCCTAAACCTCCCCTGGAGCCACAACTGTTTCTTCTTATTCTGTGAGTTGATATTAGGGAGAAGAGTCCAACACCCACCTGGCTCCAACCTCCTTTTGGGGGCTTGTAGAGAGCCAGAAGGTCTCCCTTCATCCTCCTTTTCTCCAGACTAAACAAGCCCAGTTCCCTCAGCTGCTCCTCACCACACCTGTTCTCCAAACACTTCATCATCTTCGGTGCCTTTCTCTGGACCCACTCCAGCACCTCAATGACTTTCTTGGAGTGAGTGCCCCAAAACTGCACTCAGTACTCAAGGTGTGGCCTCCTCGGTGCTGAATACAAGGACACAATCACTTCCCTGGTCCTGCTGGGCACACTATTCCTGTTCCAGGCCAGGATTCTGTTGTCTTTCTTGGCCACCTGAACGTGGTGCTGGCTCATCTTCAGTCATATAATAAATCGTAGAATCATAGAATGGTTTAGGTTGGAAGGGACCTCAAATCTCAGCCAGTTCCAACCCCCTGCCATAGGTAGGGACACCTCCCACTAGAACAGGTCACTCAAGGCCTCATAAGGTCTCTGGCTGCTGTCTGATTCGTCATCTTGTGGAACAGCTCTTTAATGAGAGAAATGGCTTTTAGGATACAATGTGCTAAATATCTGGGGGGATTAATGTGACGTGGTGGCTGTGATGGAGAAGGGGAATGAACCTGATCATTCAGCACGTTCCTTTTCCCTGATTTCCCTGAGAACCTGGCAGAAGGAGGCATTCATTTTATGATATGTAAACTGGCACAGCTGGCTGAAAACTTTGGAGTGTCTTTAAAATGTCTTTGTTCCTCAGGCAGACCATCTTTGATTTCTGTGGGGAAAGTGTCCTGTTATTATTGCTCAGGCAGTGGTTGCATAACTACTCCCTCTCATTTGGTTTAGATTAAGTCAGTTTTTCTTTAGTCTCTTTCTCCCGGGATGAGAGATTTCACTGTGTGCCTCGGTGAGACATTTAAAAAATGGCACAGGTCATTTCTCAGCATCTCCTGCATCCAGGTTGTCACAGCTTGGGTTCTCCAGGGATTTAGCCTATGCCTGATGTTATTTAATATGTTCATTATCGTGTGAAATGAGTAACAACACAGAGAAATAAAGATTTTTCTGGTGAGATAAAATAGTTTATGTTCAGACTGAAGGAGACTGCTGGAAACTCCTCTGAGTTAGGGGAACTGGTAGCACCATGGCAGATGAGATTCACTGTTGATGAAAGCAATGTGATTTACGTTGTCAGGAATATTTGGAACAATAATACTCTTTGAGAGTGGACCTAAATTAATTGTGATCAACTGGGAAAATGACCTGTTTGCCCTCCGTGGATAGCTTAGGGGAAAAAAATCTTTGCTGAGGAAACGGTAAAAAATGAATACCCCCAAAGCTAGAATGTCACTGGAATAAATCAGTAGTGTTCTAGAATTGATTATGATGTTTCAGGTTAGGTTCATCATACCTGGGAAAGATTTAACAGTCACAGAGGGACTCTGAGACAAGAAACACATACATCTGGAAAAGCTATATGGAAAAAGTAATTAAGGCAGCTTAGGAAGGTGATAAATCAGAATGTAGAGGGAATTATTTTAAAAAGTAGAAAAATGAGACCATCTCTGATGGAATCACAGAATCACAGGATGGTAGGGGTTGGAAGGGATCTCTGAAGATCATCCAGTTCAACCCCACTGCCAGTGCAGGATCATCTAGGAGCACATCCAGGTGCGGTTTGAGTGTCCCCAGAGACAGAGACTCCATCACTTCTCAGGGCAGCCTGCTCCAGTGTTCTGCCACCCTCAAAGTAAATAACTTCTTTCTCATGTCTAGGAGGAACTTCTTGTATTCAAGTTGATGCCCATTACCTCTTGTTCCATTGTTCTTGTGCCATTACCTCTTGTTCTGTCACTGGGGAGCAGTGAGAAGAGCCACTTCCCTGGAGGTGTTTATGGCAAGGCTGGATGAGGCTCTGTCCAGCCTAATCTAGGGTAGAGTGTCTCTGCCCATGGCAGGGGGGTTGGAACTAGATGATCCTTTGGTCCCTTTCAACCCTGACTGATTCTATGATCTTTCTGACACCCACCCCTTAGATATTTCTAAGCATTAATAAGATCTCCCTTCAGCCTCCTGCAAGCTAACCAGTTGCAGCTCTCTTAGCCTTTTCTTATATGAGAGATGTTCCAGTCCCCTCAGTGTCTTAGTGTCCCTGTGCTGGACTCTCTCCAGTAGTTCTTTGTTCTCAAGCTGGGGTGTCCAGACCTGGACAAAGTACTCCAAGTGAGACCTCACCAGTGCAGAGCAGAAGGGTAGGAGAACCTCTCTGGTGCTGCAGGCCACACTCAAGGCATCCCAGGAAAGCAGAAGAGAGAAGGTGAGAGCATCTTTAACAGAAGTCATAGCACAAGAACAAGGAGAGTTTGTGCTGAATTGAATAGCACTTTAAAGCTGTTTATATACTTTTAAAATCCTAAGTAGTTCTTTGAACAGTTCACTTGGTGACTGGACCCATGCCACAGCGTGTCAGACTAAGAAGGAAGAGTAAAAGGATTAAGTGTTTATGTGGACAGCAAAACCAGCTGCTATTGTTAAGACGGACATAAAAACTTCAGGAGATCTGAACCTTCACACTTTAGGGATATAAACCCCCCCTGTAACAGATGGGAGGAATCTGACTTCTGGGATTGGCTTCACGCCTTTATCAGAAGCGTTTGGCTCTTAATGCTCTGGATGCTAATCTACCATGGAGGACTGTTCTCAGTCACTGAAGAAGGTTTTTGTGTGCTGGGGCCTCTCATAGTTATTGGGTGATTTAGGAATAGTGCTCTTGTGTTATTTAATTCTTTTTATTAGTGCTCATACATCATCTTGTGCACTGCACAAACTGCAAAACACATTCTGCCTCTGCCTCTGAGGATCTGAAACACTCCTGGTTTAGTAGTACACTTCATCCTAGGTGTACCAAGATGTTCAGCTTCAGAGCACAGCCCAGGAATTAATTAATGAATTAATGACACTTAATTACTAGCAAACTAATTACACTTACTTACTACTGAATAGAGTATTAGGTTTTCAATACTACTTTTTCAGGTACCATAGACCCAGCATTTAATCACATCTAAAAAAATTTAAATCCTCCTGCAAACTTTTTTTTTTTTCCTGACTTCTTAATATTTGGAATAGGAAGCTGAGGCTTAGGGGTATGAATGCTATGAATCTGCTGTGGAAATGAGAACAGGCAGTCATCACAGAGAGAAAGGCATTTGGATGAGGAGTTCTTTTCTGGGTCAGTAGCCCTTCGATACCTGTAAACCCCCCATCGATTGTCTGTGGTAATTAACAGTCAATGCCAAAGACACATTTTTAATTATCAGTAAGCCCAAGAATTCCTTGTGCATCATTGCTTCGAGTCAGGCAATGCCTGCTGAATACAGAGAGCATTCTAGGAACAAAGCTAACACCAGCATTGAATGGCAGAAGTCCAGAATGGTAACTGCAGCTGAGAAACACACTGAAGTGCTATGAGGGTGCTGAAGGGACTAGAACATCTGTCTGATGAGGAAAGGCTGAGAGACCTGGGGCTAGTTAGCCTGGAGAAGACTGAGAGGAAATCCTATTAATGTTTACAAATACCTGAGGGGTGGATGTTAAGAAGGGGCCAGGCTCATTTTGGTGGGGTCCTTTGATAGGAGAATGGACAATAGATACAAACTGGAACACAGGAAGTTCCAGCTCAACATGAGGGAAAAAATGTCTTACTGTGAGGATGCTGGAGCCCTGGAGCAGGCTGCCCACAGAGGCTGTGGAATCATCTCTTCTGGAGACTTTCAAGACCCACCTGGATGTGTTCCTATGTGACCTGCCCTAAGTGATCCTGCTTTGGCAGGGGAGTTGGAACCTATGATGTCCAAAGGTCCCTTCCAACCCCTACCATTCTATAACACATGCTGTTTAGCACTAAGTTGAAAATGAGGGGTTGGGGAAGAAGTGAAGATAATTCTCTGAAGGGCATAATCCACAATAAAATATTTAGAATCATAGAAGCATAGAATTCCTCAGGGTTGGAAGGGACTACAAGGATCAGCCAGTTCCAACCCCCCTGCCATGCCCAGGGACACCCTACCCTAGATCAGGCTGCCCACAGCCTCAGCCAGCCTGGCTGCAAACACCTCCAGGGATCTGGCCACAAACACCTCCCTGGGCAACCCATTCCAGGGCCTCAGCACTCTCATGGTGAACAACTTCCTCCTCACGTCCTCTCTGAATCTCCCCACCTCCAGCTTTGCTCCATTCCCCCTAGTCTTGTCACTACCTGAGAGCCTAAAAAGTCCCTCCCCAGCTTTTCTGTAGGCTCCCTTCAGATCCTGGAAGGCCACAAGAAGGTCACCTGGGAGCCTCCTCTTCTCCAGACTGCACAGCCCCAACTCTTTCAGTCTGTCCTCATAGCAGAGGTGCTGCAGCCCTCTGAGCATCCTCGTGGCCCTTCTCTGGACACCTCCAGCATGCCCACATCTCTCTTGTCCCAGGGGCTGCAGAACTGGATGCAGTACTCCAGGTGGGGTCTCACAAGGGCAGAGTAGAGGGGGAGAATCACCTCCCTGGCCCTGCTGGCCACATTGCTCCTGATGCAGCCCAGGCTCTGCTTGGCTTTCTGGGCTGCAAGTGCACACTGCTGGCTCATGTTGAGCTTCTCCTCCACCAGCACTCCCAATTCCCTCTCCATAGGGCTACTCTCCAGCCAGTCACTGCCCTTGCCTGTTGCTGCAGATCGTGCTCCTTATTGAAACATCACCAAGGAAACAAAACTATTTCTGGAGATGTAGTAAAATGTCTGAGTTTCCTGGAAAAAAAAAATCCTCAAAAGCTGGATGTATTTATACAGCATAAAGAAATATTTACAATCAAAGGCTTTAGTTATTCATGGTCTTGGATTATGTATAATTATTTGAATCCATAGCCATTAATTGTACAACATTATAAATACTTTCACATTAATTAACTTTTACTATTAAGTTTGGTTTCAACTTAATTAAACTCATTGGAATGAAAACTGCCTTCCTGATGACTTTAGTTTAATTTATATCTGAAAGGAATTGGGCTAAAGTGAGTAACTCTAAATAAGTGCCCATATCTCCATACTAGCATTTAACAGCATTTAAATAACTCAGAATTCCTGAATGTCCTTTGTGCATCTAATTCTTGTATGTATGAGGGATGCTTACTTTCTGCAGTGGCTGTATAAACCAGAGGGTAGTATCTCCACCATTTTTGTTGAATATGCTGTCAGCAATTTGTCCTTCTGCTTTCTCTTAAGTTGCCTCTAGCCAAAGCTGCACTTTCTGAAACCCTGAATCTGTCTCTGTGTGTGTATTCATCTGTGTGCAGATATTCACAAGCATAAAACAGTTTGGAGCTGTAGGTCTCTCAGAACTAGAATTAGTGACCTGCCTATGAAGTTTTACATTTGAGATCCTTTGTTTTTTTAGGATGTGCCTCTGCTTTTCACTACCTCTGTGTTACAGCTTATCTGAGAGCAAATGAAAGAACAATACCTGAAAAAGTATTAAGGGGATCCAAGCTGCTAATTGCTCTTGAACACAGCAAATAACCTTAATTTATGTAAATAGACAGGCTGATAAAACATAATATCTTGTAGCACAGGGAGGTTGTCAGGATAGTCCTGATAGGGTGAATTTGTGGTTTCCCTTTGAGAGCTTATTAAGGGGTACTAACAGTGCCCATGTCATTTGTTAAAAGTAACCTAAGGAAAGGCTCTCAGCTTTGAGAAGAGAAGCCTTAGAGGAGACCTTATTACCATGGACCAGTACATAAAGGCTGGCAAGCAGGAGAATGGAGACTCCCTTTTTTATGAGTCCCATGGAAAAGATGAAGGGAGAGACTTTTTAGGCTGTCAGTTAGTGACAGGATGAGGGGGAATGGAGCAAAGCTGGAGGTGGGGAGATTCAGACTGGACATGAAGAGGAAGTTGTTCACCATGACAGTGGTGAGAGCCTGGAATGGGTTGCCCAGGGAGGTGTTTGGGGCCAGATCCCTGGAGGTGTTTGCAGCCAGGCTGGCTGAGGCTGTGGGCAGCCTGATCTAGGGTAGGGTGTCCCTGGGCATAGCAGAGGGGTTGGAACTGGCTGATTCTTGTGGTCCCTTCCAACCTTGACTGATTCTATGATTCTTTATATGAAGAACTTTTTCCTAACATCCAGCCTACATATTCACCTGCACATGTATACAATTAGTGCCCACAAAGCAGAAGCTGGATTTGGTGGAAAGAGATGCCACTTTTTAGAACCAGTGAAACTGGTGCTGTGCAGAAGAGTTTCTTAATTCCTTCAGGTCTGATTTTTGTCTTCTGTGGCAGAGAATTAAAATTTAATCTGAACCACATTTTCAAGGTAGAACTTGCTGGTGCATTCTGCAGTTGGATATAATGTTTGCCAGCATTGAATGTGTAGACAAATGTGGGGAAAACCCCTAAAGGGAGCTTTAAGTTCATATGTGATCTGTAGATGCAGATAAAACTCACTTTAGAGGAACTCTGTGTGTTTGTACCACATTACAGCTCAAGCCTGTGATGCCTCAGATCTCTCTTTTGTCAGCAGATGCATTTTACCAAACATGTGCCCATGTTAGAAAGTTTGGTTTGCTTATGAGGGACAACTTTCTACAGAGAAAAAAGAACTCTGTCATCTGTCAAAGAAAGCTTCAAATTGGTTAGCTGGCTGAAGTGAATGAGAAATTCTGGCTTGCAAGGTCAGGCCACATCTTGAGTATTGTGTCCAGTTCTGGGCCACTCAATTCAAGAGAGATATTGAGGTACTGGAATGTGTCCAGAGAAGGGTGATGAAGCTGGTGAGGGGCCTGGAGCACAGCCCTTTGAGGAGAGGCTGAGGGAGTTGGGGGTGTGCAGCCTGGAAAAGAGGAGGCTCAGGGCAGACCTCATTGCTCTCTACAATAACTTAAAGGGAGGTTGTAGCCAGGTGGGGTTGGGCTCTTCTCCCAGGCAAGCAGCAATAGAACAGTCTCAAGTTGTGCTGGGAGACATATAGACTGGATGTTAGGAAGAAATTCTGCACAGGAAGGGTGGTTGGCATTGGAATGGGCTGCCCAGGGATGTGGTGGAGTTGCCATCCCTGGAGGTGTTCAAGAAAAGCCTGGATGAGGCACTTTGTGCTATTGGACACGGCTGTGTACTAGGTTGGACTGCATGATCTTGGAGGTCCTCTCCTCTCCTCTCCTCTCCTCTCCTCTCCTCTCCTCT
>VWZI01022234.1:110301-156059 GCA_013396835.1 Psilopogon haemacephalus
AGAAGGGATTGTGTTTGTCTGCTTTTATTTGTTGTTGTTCTTCTTCTTGCTTTTCAGGATGGGTAAAAAAGTGAAGAAGGAAGTAGAGCCTCCGCCCCAGGATGTGGTAAGTTTGTAAACTGCTGTGTGCTGGAAAATAAACATTACACAATTATAGGCCCAGCTCTACCATCTTTACATGGTCTGTTGCTCTCCTGACTTAACCCACAGCATTCTAAAACTGTCTTTTAAAGATGATTCTCTCTCTGCTTTTCTTGGCCAGCAGACAAAGCAGAGTGCCTGGGCCTGTGGAGGTTGTTGTCTTTGGCAGGCTTTGCAGATAGTAATGTATGAAGCAACGCAGGCTTCTTCTGATTTGAAGCAGAGGATTAGCTTTCCATGTGTAAAAATCAAAGAAGGGAGAGCAGTGACCTGAAATCTGCCTGTCTGTTCAACTGAGGAGATGTCCCCTTTCTTTGAGGATGTTAAACAGAGAAGAGTTAGCAGCCTGGATGTAGCTACAGACTATTTTCTTTTTTTCACTGCATTGAAAATTTTACAGATGCCACTGCTACGTGTTCCAGATCTTTTGCAAAGATCTGCTTTGCACTGGTGAGGCCTCACCTTGGAGTACTGTGTGCAGTTCACCCCAGCTCAAGCAGGACAAAGAAGCACTGGAGAGAGTCCAGCAGAGGGTCATGAAGATGCTGAGGGCACTGGAAGGTCTCTCCTATGAGGACAGGCTGAGGGAGCTGTGGGTGGTTAGCTTGGAGAAGAGGAGGCTGGGGGGGTGGAATCTGTCATAGGTTGGGAACTACAGAGTTAAAAATCCTCCAGGGACTAGAGGAGTTTAGGAGGGTAGAGACAGGAAAGTGTAAAATTGTTATTCAATCCCTTAATATGTGGAGAGGCTGAGGGACCTGGGCCTGTCTAGTTTGGGGAAGAGGATGTTAAAGAGAGAAGAGTTAGCAGCCTGCATGTAGCTACAGATTATTTTCTTTTTTTTTACTGCATTGAAAAATTTTACAGATGCCATTACTACATGTTCCAGATCTTTTGCAAAGATCTGCTTTGCACTGGTGAGGCCTCACCTTGGAGTACTGTGTGCAGTTCACCTCAGCTCAAGCAGGACAAAGAAGCACTGGAGAGAGTCCAGCAGAGAGTCACGAAGATGCTGAGGGCACTGGAAGGTCTCTCCTATGAGGACAGGTTGAGGGAGCTGTGGATGGTTAGCTTGGAGAGGAGGAGGCTGAGGGGGGGGAATCTGTCATAGGTTGGGAACTACAGAGTTAAAAATCCTCCAGGGACTAGAGGAGTTTAGGGAGGTAGAGACAGGAACGTGTAAAATTGTTATTAAATCCCTCAGTATGAGGAGAGGCTGAGGGACCTGGACCTGCTTAGTCTGGAGAAGAGAAGACTGAGAGGGGATTGAATCAATGTTTATAACTGTCTGAGGGCTGGGACAGGCTCTGCTCACTTGCTCCTTGTCATAGAATCATAGAATGGTTTAGGTTGGAAGGGACCTCAAAGCTCATCCAGTTCCAACCCCCCTGTGCCATAGGCAGGGACACCTCCCACTAGAACAGGTCGCTCAAGACCTCATCCAGCCTGGCCTTGAACACCTCCAGGGAGGGAGCAGCCACAACCTCCCTGGGCAACCTGTGCCAGTGTCTCACCACCCTCACTGTGAAGAACTTCCTTCTAACACCCCGTTTCAATCTCCCCTCTGCCATTTTAAACCTATTCCTCCTCCTCCTGTCATTACAAGCCCTTGTCAATAGTCCCTCCCCAGCCCTCCTGTAGCCCCCTTCAGATACTGAAGGCCACCATAAGGTCTCCTGGCAGCCTTCTCTTCTCCAGGCTGCAGAGCCCCAACTCTCTCAACCTGTTCTCACAGCAGAGCTGCTGCAGCCCTCTGAGCATCTTGGTGGCCTCCTCTGGACTGGCTCCAACAGTTCCATGCCCTGCTTGTGCTGGGGGCTGCAGAGCTGCAGACAGTGCTGCAGGTGAGGTGTGAAGAGAGCAGAGCCAAGGGGCAGGAGTACATAGGACAAGGAGCAATGGATGTAAATTGCAGCACAGGAGGTTGCAGCTCAACACAAGGGGGAACTTCTTGACTGTAAAGGTCCCAGAGCCCTGGCACAGGCTGCCCAGAGAGGTCGTGGAGTCTCCTTCTCTGCAGCCTTTCCAGGCCTGTGTGCCCTGAGCTCGCTTGTCTGGTCCTGCTCTGGCAGGGGGGTTGGACTCAATGATGACCTTGGGTCCTGCCATCCTGTGAGCCTGTGAATTCTGCTGTCTGTGAGCTGTCAGCAAGGTCAGCCTCGCTCTCCTTTCCCCTCCTTCCTCTGCTGTCTGTGGCAGGAGCTCCTTGGTGAAGATGTGAGGGGTCTGCCTGCTTGAGGCCTCCAGAGGCCTTGCTTGGGCCTATGTGTGGCAGAGGTGCTGGGCCGGGAGGAGAGGGGCACTGGGGACTGTAGGTCAGTTTGGGCCTGGGGTGATGCTTTGTGCCCTCTGTGTGCTCTGTAATTCTTTTCTGTGGCTTTCTGTTCAAGTATTATTCTGGATTTCTTTCCAAGCCATTTGAGAGCCTCTCATTAAAACCACAAAAGAATCTGAGAAGTATCTGAGAGGTGAGTGTCAGGAAGACAGGGCCAGGCTCTTCTCTGCGGTCCCCAGAGACAGGACAAGAGGTATTGGGCATCAAATTGAACACAGGAAAGTCCATCTGAACATCAGGAGGAACTTCTTTACTCTGAGGGTGAGAGAGCACTGGAGCAGGCTGCCCAGAGAGGTTGTGGAGTCTCCTCTGCAGCCTTTCCAGGCCTGTGTGCCCTGAGCTCGCTTGTATTGTCCTGCTCTGGCAGGGGGGTTGGACTCGATGGTCTCCGTGGGTCACTTCCAACCCTGCCATCCTGTGAGCCTGTGAATTCTGCTGTCTGTGAGCTGTCAGCAAGGTCAGCCTCGCTCTCCTTTCCCCTCCTTCCTCTGCTGTCTGTGGCAGGAGCTCCTTGGTGAAGATGTGAGGGGTCTGCCTGCTTGAGGCCTCCAGAGGCCTTGCTTGGGCCTATGTGTGGCAGAGGTGCTGGGCCGGGAGGAGAGGGGCACTGGGGACTGTAGGTCAGTTTGGGCCTGGGGTGATGCTTTGTGCCCTCTGTGTGCTCTGTAATTCTTTTCTGTGGCTTTCTGTTCAAGTATCATTCTGGATTTCTTTCCAATCTGAGAGCCTCTTATTAAGACCACAAAAGGATCTGAGAAGTATCTGAGAGGACGGTGTCAGGAAGACAGGGCCAGGCTCTTCTCAGGGGTCCCCAGAGACAGGACAAGGGGTACAGGGCATCAACTTGAACACAGGAAAGTCCATCTGAACATCAGGAGGAACTTCTTTACTCTGAGGGTGAGAGAGCACTGGAGCAGGCTGCCCAGAGAGGTTGTGAAGTCTCTGTCTCTGGTGACTTTCAAGGCCTACCTGGACATGTTCCTGTGTAATCTGCTTTAGGGGACCCTGTCCTGGCACGGAGTTTGGACTCAATGACCTTCAGAGATCCCTTCCAACCTCTACTATTCTGTGGTTCTGTGTCTTTAGCAGAAGTTCAGGCTTTTCAGGTATCAGTGGAATTCCACAGTAAGAAGTCCAAGAGCTGAAGCCAAACATGGACTAACAAAATATGACTTTTTTCCCCCCCCCTAAGGTTAGGTACACAGCTCAAAAACAAACAAAAAAAATTAAAAAACCAACAACAATGGGTTTGTCTGTAAAGAGTGACAGTACTGCATGAGCTCTTTCAAAGGTCATTAAAAAGTTAATTAGCAAGAACTGCATCACAGCTTCAATATTAAATAAGCATAGGCAGCAATGTCCAATAGCCACAAAGTCACCGAGGCATAGCAATGGTTACCAGGTTTTGCCTGACTCTTTGTACAAAAGCAGTGTTACAAACACATCTCAGAAGCTCAAATCAGTCCTCATGAAAGGAGACTTGACAGAGAACTTCAACGGGAGAGGATAAATTGATCTAAAGGCATTTCTGTGTGGAGTAACCTAGAAAACCAGGAGGAGACACAAAGAAGTTGCATATGGGTAGGACTAATTAAAACCAACTATTTTTACAGTCTGGGAAAGCAAATTGAAAGGCATGACACTGGATTGAAGGCATCCAGAGGAGCCAACCCTCCCTGAGCAACAGAAGTTTACTTTTCCAGTAAATATTTAGAAAGTCTGCACCATACTTCCTAGATCCAACAGACCCGAGCAGAGTTTGTGGAGAAAAGTCTGGTGCAGCCTAAAAACTGCTAACAACAAACTGTGAATGTTGGTAGAAAAGATACTCAGTAAGTTAAACTTACAGGAAAAGGTCAGCAAAGCTGTGGGGGGAAAAAAAAATAGTTGGAAAGAGAAAAGTCCAGGTGGCATCTGCAGTCTTTGGCTTAGTTTTTGCCTATATTGTATTTAAGGCTAGCATTTTTTTTTTTCAAGAGTCCTGTCAGGAGTGGGGAAAAAAAATCAACAAAACCAAAACCAGAAATGTTGCACAGCAAAGAGATACTAAATGTGAAAATAGATCATTGATTAGTTGTAACTGTCAACCAAGAGAGAATATTGCTAACAGAGGTTATGTAAAATCAAATCTCAACCCCTTAAATTTCACCTGGGTGTTTCAGATGGCAGGAAATGAGACCCAGGCAAAATCAAAGATATATGAGCTATTATCTTCAGATTGATAATCTGCTTATGAAAATGTCAGGTCCAAGAAAGGAAGCCTGGAGATAATGTGGACAGGCTTATGAAAGAGGGCCTTTGTGCATGGGGAATGTGCTGAGAATATACACTGGTGCTGCAGATGAGCACCAATTTTCATCGATTCCCAGGAACAGGTGGGAAACATCTCTTTGCCTAGCCACTGCCTGTATGCTCCAGAAAGCCTATCTGAGGACTCTGCTTCCCCTGCCTTTCATGGTTTGTCTTTTATTATTCTGTGTTCCAAGAACTGGACTTCTCCAGGAAAAAAAAAACTATCTCTGTATGGATGACCTCAGACAGTAACTGAGGCAGATAAATATGCAGTTGATGCACCTTTTCATAGAATCATAGAATGGTTTAGGTTGGAAGAGACCTCAAAGATCATCCAGTTCCAACCTGCCATAGGCAGGGACACCTCCCACTAGAACAGGTCGCTCAAGGCCTCATCCAGCCTGGCCTTGAACACCTCCAGGGAGGGAGTAGCCACAACCTCCCTGGGCAACCTGTGCCAGTGTCTCACCTCCTAATATCCTGCCTAAATTTCCCCTCTGCCAGTTTGAACCCATTCCCCCTCATCCTGTCATTACAAGACCTTGTGAACAGTCCCTCCCCAGCCATCCTGTAGCCCCCTTCAGATACTGAAAGGTTGCTATAAGGTCTCCTCGAATCCTTCTCTTCTCCAGGCTGCAGAGCCCCAACTCTCTCAGCCTGTCCTCATAGCAGAGCTGCTGCAGCCCTCTGGTCATCTTGATGGCCTCCTCTGGACTCTCTCCAACAGTTCCATGTCCCTCCTGTGCTGGGGGCTCCAGAACTGCACACAGTACTCCAGGTGGGGTCTGACAAGAGCAGAGTAAAGGGGCAGAATTCCCTCCCTTGCCCTGCTGGTAATGCTTCTCTTAATGCAGCTATTAACAATTCTGATGCTTCCGTCTCAAAAAAGGTACAGCAGAGTATTAAGAAAGGCAGAAAGAATAATCAGAGTGGCTTCTGTATTGGGAAAGATCAAAGAGAGCAGCCTGAAAATGAAGTGACTGTGAAGAGGAAGATATAGGAAGTGATGAAATTAGGATCATCTGGAGAAGGCAAATTGGCATGGATGAGCTAAGAAGGGCAAATAAAATGATCTGGGGGTAGTTGTAAAATGAAGGCACAACTATTCACATGAATGATGGACTGTGGCACTCGTGTCATACAATATTAAGGACAGCTAAAATACAGGTGGCATCATTCAGTAAATAAAGTGGTGGAAATTTTCTCTTGGACTTTTTGAGCAGAGCGACAAAAGCTCCAGCTCAGCAGATCTCCAGGTTGCAGAGTACTGGATCCTGGGAGGGAGTATAAGCCAAGTGTAGGGGTCTGCCTGCCCACACCTGGTACTGGCCTTTGTGGAAGGCAGGATGCTGGGCTAGGTGCATCTTCGGTCTGACTGGGAGTGTATTTTTTACTGCCTTCAATTGCAACTTAGTTGAGTTGATGAAAGCCAGAAAAACCCCCAGGATTTTCTGCAGTTTTTAAAGGCTTTGAAGTTGACTGCACACAAAAATCACAATCAAAGACAGAAGGATGTTTTTGAATTAGGGCTTCCTTTTTCATTTAGCTACGCTGTATCTTAATACTAAACAAATGTTGGAAGTGTTGCTTGTAAACAATTTAAATTGCTGTATTTAATTCACAATTTTAACTTCAGGAACAATGTTCTGGCATGTAATCAGTCCTGTACCTGCCATTAAAGGAAGGGTCTACAGTGACGTATGAAGAATAAGAAGCTAGCCTTGACTTTTTTTATGAAGTGAAGAAGAGAGGGGAGCTTAAGCTATGCTGACAATATGATTAGCACAACTCATATCCAGTTCTGTGACAGCTTGGACAATATTACTTCCCAGCAAGTCACTGACTTGCTCAGGCCTCTGCCTACTTATACGTTGATTTTGGTGACTCTGCTTACTATCTTCAAATAGCAGCAGAACTACTGAACCATTTTGGTTGGAAAAGGCCTTTAAAATCATAGAGTCCAACTATTATGTAATCCTACCAAGGCTGATGCTAAACCATGACCCTCAGCAACACATCTCTGCCTCTTTGAAATACCTCCAGGGATGGGGATTTGAGTACCTCCCTGGGCAGCTTGTGCCAGTGCTTGAGAACCTGTTTGGGGAAGAAGTTTCTTCTAATCTCCAACCTAAACCTCCCCTGGTGTCATTCCTCTCATCCTATCAGTTGTTACCAGAGAGAAGAGACCAACCTCAGCCAGGCTCCAGCCTCCTTTCAGGGAGTTGTAGAGAGCAATGAGGTCTCCCTTCAGGCTCCTTTTCTCCAGACTGAACACCCCCAGCTCCCTCAAGTGCTCCTCACTAGCCCTGTTCTCCAGACCTTTCACCAGCATCGTTGCCTTTCTCTGGACCTGCTCCATCTTCTCAGTGTCTTTCTTTGAGTTGACTGGCCCAAAGCCAATCCCAATACTCAAGCTATGGCCAAGTACAGAGGGACAATTAATTCTCTGGACCTGCTGGTTACATTGATTGCATAGTTTGTTGCCTTCTGGAGTTCCTAGATGTACAGGGAAGTCTCGAGGTTTCCCCAATGTCTCCATACAGCCTGAAGTCCTGATTGCATTTGGAAGTCAATTATTCTTTCTTCTTTTTTTTCAGCAACATCTCAAATCATTATTAAAAAGTACATTTTCTCCAAGAAAGTAGCAACTTACATTAATATTTTTATTTCGGTGTAGACTACTAACCAGATTAATTCATTTAATTACATTTGAGAAGTTACTACACACAGAAGGGTGATTGTAAATCAAACTGTTTCTTCCTTTGTAGTTTGATCCCTTATTGATTGAAAGCAAAACAGCAGCAACAGTTGTGCTAATGCTGAGTTCACCTGAAGAGGAGATTTTGGCCAAAGCATGCGAGGCTCTGTACAAATTTGCATCCAAAGGTTAGTCTTTTTGCAAGGAGCTTTCATTTGCATTGCTTAGAATTTGATAGCAATTCACTTTTTTTGGAGTGGTTTAATTTCACCTCAGATGTCTCTGTCAAGGTTTTGGGAGTTTTCTGCAGTATCTATCATCCTGTATCTGCAGTCTGCATGAAGGAAATTTTGTTGATCGTGTTACAGAATCTTCTGTTCTCTGTTTAGCAGGGCTTGTTTGTAAGTATAACCTAGATCTGTTTTGTTGCAAGCAACAGACTTGCATCTGGGAAAGAAATTCTCTTTTTTATGTTACAGTTTGAAACTTATGTGGCAGTGTAATTTTCTTTTCAAGATTCAGTTTCCAGGAAAATTACTTTTTTAGCCTACTTCTCTTACTGTTACATATAGCTCTCATGTCAGTGCTTCTGTGACTTAAAGATTTATTGGAGACTGCTCAGCCTTCTTTACCAGGCTCATTTCTGTATGTGTTTGGAATCATAATAAGTCTCCAGGATTCCAACTGTTCCAAAGGAGCCACTAGGTCCTCCCAAAGGCCATATTTGAGGTACCCAAAAGACAACTGTGCAACAAAGACTCAACACTGGATAGAACATAATTTCCTAAGTTACCTCCTTCTCATTCCATGCCAGCCACTCGAGTTAGTAGACCCTGCTAGAATTTGTGGTATAATTAATCTGTTTTAACATTAAGTTTTCATTTAATTTATGTTTTCTTTTAAAAGGGCCTTTTTATATGCTGATTGTTGCACTAGTGGCATTTACCAGCACTGCTGAAGTTGTGAGAGAGGAGCTGAAGGCTTTGACAGCTGGCTGGGGATCATTTTGTTCCGGAAGATGTTTAGGTTCAGCTTCATGTGGCAAGGCTGGCTAAATAAGCAACCAGATTTTTAATATGTGAAGGGATAACTTTTGCTGAAGAGATAAATTTTGCTCTTGTTGGCTCCTTCCCTCCTGTCCACAGTAAAATATAGCACAGTGCAAAAGGACAGATACTTCACTTTTTCTGTTTCTACTAAAGGAGTAATCCTTTAAGTGGTTCCTGTAGGTATTCCTGCAGGCTTCCATGTGACTAGATTATAACTTTGCAGCGTGGCACAAGAGGAGTTGTTTTCACTTTGCTACTAAATTAAGTTGGTACCCCTCAATGAAAAATAGTTTTTGCATGCTAACTGAGATCATGGGCCTAAGAATGAGCATAATTCTCCAGTTTCTTCTTGCATTGCTCACCTGTAGCCATAAAGAACAGGCATAGCTCATTAGAAAATGAATTTTAAAGCTGTTTTAGATACTGAGCATAGTAGGGTTTGGATTTTGCTCCTTGGCTTTCTGGTGTTTTGGTGGGTTTTGAGTGAACAGGAACAAAAAGCTGTATTCATACAAGGTGTTTCTGTTCTTGGTATGGCCAGAGCCTGTTCAGGTACAAAGTGCTCCATTCTCAAGTCGTGGAAGTCCCAGGTGAGATTTAATGATCCAAATCCTGGGGGTTGCTTCAGCTGGGGGTAGTGCAGGTCCACAGAATGAGCTAACTGTGCTTTTGAGGAAAATAAAATTGGGAGGCAATTAAGTTCTTAACAATAACCTTCATCTGTCCTTTGCTAAATAGGAAGATGCCCTTTGCAGACTCCTATTGGGTATTCAACAGATGGGAGCATCATTTGGGTCCAGAAGAGGGTCACAAAAATGATAAGGGTTCTGGAACACCTCTGCTATGAGGACATGCTGAGTGAGCTAGAGTTGATCAGCCTGGAGAAGAAAAGACTCCAAGGAGACCTGATAGTGGCCTTCTAGTAGCTGAAGTGGGCTACAAGAAGGCTGCTGATGGACTGCAGTGGTAGCACAAGGGGCAAAGTTTTGAAATTAGAGCAGATTTAGGCTGGATGTTAGGAGGAAGTTCTTTAAGATGAGGGTAGTGGAACACTGCAACAGGTTGCCCAGGGAGGTGATTGAGGCCCCATCTCTGGACATATTCAAGGTCAGGCTCAAGAGGGCTCTGAGCAACCTGATCTAGTGGAAAATCATAGAATCATAGAATGGGTTAGGTTGGAAGAGACCTCAAAGATCATCCAGTCCCACCCCCCTGCCATAGGCAGGGACCCCTCCCACTAGATCAGGTCGCTCAAGGCCTCATCCAGCCTGGCCTTGAACACCTCCAGGGAGGGAGCAGCCACAACCTCCCTGGGCAACCTGTGCCAGTGTCTCACCACCCTCACTGTGAAGAACTTCTTCCTAACATCCAGTTTACATCTCCCCTCTGCCAGTTTAAACCCATTTCCCCTCATTCTGTCATTACAAGACCTTGTGAATAGTCCCTCCCCAGCCCTCCTGTAGGCCCCCTTCAGCTGGAAGGCTACTCTAAGGTCTCCTGGAAGCCTTCTCTTCTCCAGGCTGAAAAGCCCCAACTCTCTCAGCCCGTCCCTGCTCACTGCAGGCAGGGTTGGACTAGATGACGTTTGGAGGCTACTTCCAACCCAAACCATTCTATGTTTCTACTAGTATTCCCTGATACTATTTAAGACATTTCTATTGGCCATAAATTAAATGACCTGCATGGTCCTGTGCAGTCTTTTGCTCTCTGGCTCTCTAATCCAATAAAAGGTTGGTGGCTATTTTACTGTGAGCTTGATGCACTTTTCCAGACTTTCTAACGTAACTGCTCTTCAGGTGATGACAACAAAGCAGCACTTGTTGGTCTTGGGGCTGTGGAATGTCTGTATAAACTCATCTCACACGAAGATCCAACCGTGCGCAGAAATGCCGTGGTGGTGCTGGGCACTATGTCTTCTAACCGTAAGGCTCTCAAATTGTTACTGCTTTTCAATGTATGTGAGTGAGGACATCACAGCAATAGGTGGCCCACGTGACAAAACCCCTGTATTAACAATAAACTCCTGTATTAACAATAAAGGAATACGTTCAGCTAGCTTCAACTGCACCGAGTTTGAAAAGCAGGTAGAAGAGAAATTAGTTTTCCTCTGGCTCTTCATTTGGTTTTGACAGGGCCAAATCAAAGCAGTTTAATACTGGAATTGTCTGTCAAGGCAGAGCCTGACTATATAAGATCTCCGCTTACATGGACATAGAATCATACAATCATAGAATGGTAGGGGCTGGAAGAGATGTCTAGAGATCATTGAGTCTAATCCCCCTGCCAAAGGAGAATCACCTAGGACAGATCACACAGGAATACATCCAGATGGGTCTTGAAAGTCTCTGGAGAAGGAGACTCCACAGCCTCTCTGGGCAGCCTGCTGCAGTGCTCTGTCACCCCCACACTAAACAATTTTTTCCTCATGTTGAGGTGGAACTTCCTGGGTTCCAGTTTGTATCTACTGTCTCTTGTCCTATCACAGGACACTGTTGAAAAGAGACTGGCCCCTGCTTCTTGACGCCCATCCTTCAGATATTTATAGGCATTAGTAAGATCCCCTCTTGGTCTTCTTTCTTTCAGACTAAATAGCCCCAGTAATAAAGCTTCAGCAAATTATTGAGGAGCTTTGTACACATCAAGTGTTAGAGAAAGTTGGTTGGTGCTTGAAAATCTCCTCTATGTTTTGTGGGCCCCTATGTGCTCGTGCTGGAGCTTCAGGTGTGTGTCATTCCCAGTCAGATCTTTGTGTCACTCAGGGAGGAACCATAAGTCCCTTGGAGCAAAGTCTGTTTCTTTACTCAGCCACGATTGTCAAGTGAAGGACTTTATTTATTTCATTGTAGATGATGCCAAGAAGCTGCTGAAGGAACTGGATGTCACAAGTTCACTTATAGCACAGCTGGCACCAGAAGGTAGCTTGCAGTATTCATCCCTTGTGCAAGAACACACTCAGAAATAATTTTTGATTGCCCTTTGATTGGGCAATTTAATCAGATCTTCCTTGTAACTTACGATTGGTCTTACTACAGGTTACATAGCTAATTGCTTTTATAGGAGCAGCTCTGTTACTCACTGGATAGTGTACAAAATGTTTATGGAGGTGTCAGCTATGATTAAGAGCTGTTTTTTTATTGAATTGTTATAATATCTGTAAGGACTGGATTAGTGAGCAGATACCATGCTGAATAAAACTTGATCAAAAGAGTTCTTTTTCTTTCTTTGTTTTTCCCCCTTCCAGAAGATGTAGTTATCCATGAATTTGCTACCCTCTGCCTAGCACATATGGCTGTTGAATACACCACAAAAGAACGAATATTTGAGCAAGGTGGATTAGAACCACTCATCAGACTGCTAGATAGCCCTGATCCTGATGTTAAGAAAAACTCAGTTGAATGTATCTACCTCCTGGTACAGGTAAAGTTTGTTGCTGCTTTTAGTTACAGAGGTGGATAGCCATTTACTCCCCGCCTCTGCCATCCTCTGTGGGTTTTTAATTTGAAAGTTAAATTTAAATTTAAATCAAACTTTAAATTACCTTTTCAATTTAAAAGAAACTTTAAATTTAGAAAGATCTGAATGTGCTGGAGTGTGTCCAGAGAAAGGCCGCGAGGATGATCAGAGGGCTGGAGCTCCTTTCCTATGAGACCAAGCTGTGAGAGAGTTTGGGTAATTCAGTTTGGATAAGAGAAGGCTCTGAGGAGACCTTATTGTTGCCTTCCAGTATCTAAAGGGGTCTACAAGAAAGCTGGGGAGGGACCTATTAATATGTCAGGTAGTGATAGGACTTGGGGGAATGGATCCAAGCTAGAGGAGAAGAGATTTAGATTGGATTTTAGGAAGAAATTCTTCACCATAAAGGTGGTGAAACACTGGAACAGGTTGCCCAGGGAGGTGGTGGAAGCCTCATCCTTGGAATTTTTTAAGGCCAGGCTGGATATGGCTCTGGGCAACCTGATCTAGTGGAAATGTCACTGCCCATGCAGGGATGTTGGAATTGGCTGATCCTTGAGGTCTCTTCCAACCCTGACAACTCTGTGATTCTGTGAAATGAAACTTTAATTTGAAATTTAAACAAAACTTTAAATGTAGGCTAAAATTTAAAGTTATACATTAAAAAATAATAAAAAAAAAAAAAGTTTGGTTCTTTTGCTCTCCAGTGTTATTCAGTGTAGTCAAAAACATTATACCCAAGTTCTTGATTCTTATATTAATTACAAATATCACAGAAACGTGCAGATTGGAAAAGCCCCTCAGAATCACCAAGTCCAACTAATATCCCTACTCTACAAGGTGCACCCTAAACCATATCCCCAAGCACCACATCAAACATTACTTTTAAACACATTCAGCATTGGTGACTCCACCACCTCCCTGGGCAGCACATTCTCTGATTTGACTCTAATTCTGTTGAACTTAATGCTATTATCCATGCTGTCCAGTAACATGAGACCAGAATCAGATTCAGAATATTTTTTTTTTAACTGAATTTGTTTCCTGAGTTGGAAAATATGAGTCCTGATAGCGAGGCTTCTAATCTTTCCATCCAAAAGCTTGGAATCACCCTGGAAATTAAACAATTGGCAGTCGCAATGTGCCTTCTTCTGGCCAGCAAGTCAACAGCTACGGTTTGGAACATCTTTTTAGTGATAGGTGAATGCTGTCAACAGCTCTTTTTCGTGCTGGGAGGAATAGATTCATCCTTGGCCACTTTCACACCCAGCACTAATGTCATCCATATGCTGCTTAGCAAAAGAATGGCGCATTTGTGTGGCGCTTCTCTTCCACGGCTTAAGCGAATCAATCCAGTAATGAATTCAGTTTATGGCTCTATCTCTTTTGGGGCATCAGAGCATGTCTATTCAGACTCACATTTTACTCCTTCTCTTTTTTGACTATCTCGCTGTCTTTGTTGCAGGGTATAT
Organism: Psilopogon haemacephalus; assembly: GCA_013396835.1. NCBI lineage: Eukaryota > Metazoa > Chordata > Aves > Piciformes > Megalaimidae > Psilopogon > Psilopogon haemacephalus. The sequence goes on from VWZI01022234.1 coordinate 123,742, forward strand.
CTGGATAACTGCACCTGGTGCTTGCTTATATTGATAAGGATAATTGCTATGCTGCGCATCTGCAATAAGCTATTTAAAAGCAAATTGTCATTTAGTTAATTTCCCCCTCCCCATTTTAATATAATCTACCACTGTCCTTTTTTTTAGTGAGCTGCATATACACTGTTTAGAGTGGACATTTTAAATAGTCATTTTCTAATCACCAAAAAAAAGCAAAACCAAAGTATAACCAAGCAACCACAGCAGAGTGGGAAAACTGTTTTGCCCTGGCTGGGGGCAATAAAACAAGGTAACAAAAAACTTTCTCAAAGAAACACATATGCAGAGACAAACATGGCAAAACCTGCAGTAAACAGAGTTCATTTGGCATCACAAGATTCTGTATGTACTTCATCCACTCACACACAAAAAAGGAATTTAAGCTCATATTTGGTTTGATTCTTAGCTGAAAAGAAAGAAACCTTCAGAACTGGAAGTTCTAGAATATTGACCTTTTTTTTGTGTGTGTGTGGGCTCAAAATCAGATTTTTGTTCTTTCAGCAAAGTCAGAAATGGATGTGCTGTTATATTCTCTGTCACTAACACTCTTTGTTGAATATTTTACTACAGGATTTTCAGAGCCGTGCTGCAGTTCGTGCTCTGAATGTAATTCCACCCTTGCTGCAACTCCTGGAATCTGAATACCCAGTCATTCAGTTGTTAGCCCTCAAAACCTTGGAAGTAATCAGCAAAGACAGGGAAACCAGGGCAATACTGGGAGAAAATCAAGGGCTGGATTGTCTTCTGAAGATACTGGAAACCAGTGTAAAGTTTGCTTGCTTGGAAAGTTTTATGTTCTTGCTGCTAATGTTTGTGTGACTAATGAGAAATCTTGTTTGTGTTATGGAAGAGTGACAGAAGAGGAAGGAGTTGCTTAGACAGAGCAAACTGTGATAGAGATAAGAAATACCTGGCTTGATAAAGATTGACTGGAATATATCTGCTTGGTTTACTGCTTTATTTCTATTAGCAACCCCACTCTGTTTACTATCAAATTATGGGGCTCGGGGCAGCCTGATCTAGTTGAGGATGCCCTTGCTTACTGCAGAGGGGGTTGGACTAAATGACCTTTGGATGTCACTTCTAACCCAGACCATTCTATGATTCTCAAACTGCTGTTCATATCAGAAAAATGCACCATATAGGTTTTTTTTCCCAGTGTTTTCCCTTTTAAAAAATTATATGCTAAACTCTGGTGCGAGTTCCTAGTCTGAACATTGATTNGTTTATAGGGTCAGAGAACGGTTTGGATTGGAAGGGACCTCCAAAGGTCATCCTATTCTTCTCTTCCTGCAGTGAGCAGGAACATTCTCAACTAGATCAGGTTGTCCAGAGTCCTGTCAAGCCTCACCTTGAATATCTTCAGGGATGGGGTTTCAGCTCCCTGAGCAACCCATTCCAGTGTCCCACTGCCCTCACAGTGCAGAACTTGTTCCTAACATCCAACCTAGATCTCCTCTTCTCCAGTTTCAAGCTATTGCCACTCATCCTATCACTCCAAGCCTTTGGAAACAGACCCTCTGCAGCATTCTTGTTGGCCCCTTCAGGTACTGGAAGGCTGCTATTAGGTCTCCCCAGAATTATGTTATTAGGAGATTCCTTTTAGTCCTGAGTTCAGATGTCACCATGGGACATATGTATGGAGAAATTAGTGAGGTTCTTACAGTTCTAAGGTTAACTGTTTCTTCCTGAACACTTGCGTAACTTACTTGGAATTCAATGAAAAACTTTCAGGGTTTTTACAGGGTTTGACAAATTGCATTGCACCCTAAGGCACATGCAAAACAACGTACAAAAAAAATCAGATGATGAAAAGCTGTGCTTTGCAGTACGAACAAACTTGCCTTAAAAAAAAAGTTAGGGTGATTATGTTACAAAGTTAAAAGTAAAAAAAACATTTTAAACATAGATTTAAAGGGTTTTTGTTTGGCTTTTTTTTTTTTTTTTTGGTCTTATTAGGAATTCAGCGATCTACATGGGGAAGCTCTTGCTGTGTTGGGAAACTGTCTCGAGGATGTGCATGCTCTGCAAATGATTCAGCAGATGGGAGGCCTTAAAAAGCTGCTTTCATTTGTAGAAGTCTCTACTGTTCCTGATATCCAGAAGAATGCAGCAAAAGCAATTGCCAAAGCAGCTTATGACGGTATGTGATCTTTTAAAAATCCATGGGCATTAATTTGTTTGTGGAGTAAATGTTCATTCACAGTGAAGCCAGTTTATCTACTTCAGGGCAGTACTCATGCTGAGGAAAACACTAGCAAGAAGGAATTCATAGGTTCACAGAATGGTTTGGGTTGGAAGGAACCTTTAAGATCATCTAGTTCCAACCTTCCTGCCACAGGCAGGGACACCTTCCACTAGCCCAGGCTGCTCAAGACCTCATCCAACCTTGCCTTGAACACCTCCAGGGAGGGGGCATCCACAACCACCCTGGGCAACCTGTTCCAGTGTCTCACCACCCTCACTGGAAAGAATTCTTAATTCCCAGTCTAAATCTGTCCTGCTCAAGTTTAAATCCATTCCCTTTATTCCTTTCACAACAAGCCCTTGTAAAAATCCCCTCCCCATTACAGAATGAGTCTTGCCTATCAGCAGCAACAGGATGGTAGGACATATATATATATATATATTATATATATATATATATATATTTTATATATATGTATCTATACCTATGTGTCTTCCAGTCAGGAAAGACCTGGGGGTATAAATCAACAGACAGATGAAGATGAGCCAGTGTGTGACTAGGTGGCCAAGAAGGCCACCAGCATCTTGGCCTGAATCAGGAATAGAGTGACCAGCAGGATCAGGGAAGTGATCATCCCACTGTACTCTGCACTGGGGAGGACACACCTTGAGTACTGGGTTCAGTTTTGGGCCCCTCACTACAAGGACATTATGGTGCTGGAGTGGGTCCAAAGAAGGGCAACAAAGCTGGTGAAGGGTCTGGAGAACAAGGCTGGCGAGTAGCAGCTGAGGGAACTGGGGGTGTTTAGTCTGGAGAAAAGAAGACTGAGGGGAGACCTCAGTGCTCTCTAGAAGTCCCTGAAAGGAGGTTGGAGTGAGTGCCCTGTGACAGGAGGAGAGGAAATGGCCTCAGGTTGCACTAGGGGAGATTTAGGCTGGAGATTAGAAGAAACTTCTTCCCTGAAAGGGTTCTCAACTACTGGCACAGGCTGCTCCAGGAGATGGCTGAATCCCTATCCCTGGAGGTGTTAGAAAGAGGTAGAGATGTGGTGCTGAGGGATGAAGTTTAGAACCAGCCTTGTCAGAGTTAGAGAATGGGTGGACTGGATGAGCTTTGAGGTCTTTTCCAACCAAAATAATCCCACAATTCTATGTTCTTGAAAATAAAAAGATTCCTTCCTCAAGAAGGAAAATGGAGCTCTGAAAATATGACCCTCATCTTCTGCTGAGTGATGCCAGGTAAATGCCATCTTAAGCCACCTTTGCTGGCATTATTTCTCCTCGTTATCAGTCAAGACTTTATAGCCAGTTCACTTCCCTTTGCACTCAACTGCTTGTCTAAATGTCAGGTAATTTCAAATACAAATGCCTTTAACAGGGACATGGTGAAAAAAGCTTTTCAAATGGTTTGCTGATTAATATTCCTGGTGGAGTTAAATAGTTTCTTTGTCATCTCTCTATAATTATTCATCCTGTAGTTATTTTTAAATACATTTTCCTTTAATTCACCAGGAAATTCTGTATTAGGCAGAAGATACTCATCACTTTTTATGCCCACAAGGACACTCTTTAGATAAATCTGCATTTGAAATCCCTCCCGTAGACTGGCTTCTGAGTTACAACATTTGTCTGACAGTGCTGTGTCACAAAATGCATTGTAAAGAACCACAGACTTCTGTCTATGGAAGACTTGAATTCTGTCAAGGGATTTTGATGACATTAACTATGACAGTAAAGCTTAAATATTTAATTCATACTTCAGTCACTTAATGGTTGAATCATGGCTTTAATTGATGTGTGTTTTACACATGTGTTAGTTAATGCACAGCTAAAATAGTCTCTCCTTTCTACACTGTTTCAGACCTTTCCACTCTGCTCATCCTATCTTTCCAATCCTTTTCTCACTTTCCTGACTATTTGTAATTGTTTGGATTGCAAATGATACACAAAGAGAGTGGAGTCTACCTTTCCTAGTATTCTGTGGCTTTCTCTCTGCTTTTATCATTATTGGCAGCTTTGCAAGTCACTGAAAATTATTTTCATTAATGATTAGGTAGCAAAGATAAGGGATAAAAAAAACTAAACAACTTCTTTCTTTGTGTTTGTTAATTTATTGTGCTGCTTAGGACTGTCACTATCATTTTTATACTCCTGTGACAAGGCTTGTAAGTAGCATGCTAGGCAGATTTATATTTGCTCATAGTAGTTTCTACTGCATCTTACTCCTTTTTCCTATTTATTTTCAAATAAGCATAGGATTATTTTTTTTTCTTCTCTCACACCTTTATTTTTTCAGGTTTTGTGGCCTAATATTTTAGCAGCTGTTAGCAGCAGCCTGTCTGAACGTTACATTTTTAAAGCACAGTGGCAAGAAATACACATAATATATTACAGGACTGCCTATGATCTTATATCATGGGATGTTACCGTCAGGGAAGATGCATCTTCTTGTCATGCTTCTTTACAAATGGAGTCAATGTGGTTTCATTATAGAGGTTTGCTCTTTTCTTCAGCCTGTGACAGTTGGTGTGGATGCAGCAAGCTGGGAAAATAGATCAAAAGGTTTAAAATATTTGCTTCCAAGCTGCAGAATTTCGGTGACTACCAGTAAGAGCAGAAGGCAACACGTTGTAGAGATGCAGTGGAAAGCACAGTCCAGTAAACTTGCTGAGTAAGGTGACCCCAGGAAGCACTGAATTTATTCCACATACTGGGTTAAAGTCAGCCCCTTCCAGTGGAAAGGAAAGCAGTATCGGGACCATTATAAGAATCACAGAATGGTAGTAGTTGGAAGTGATCTCTGGAACTCCTCGAGTCCAGTCCCCCTGCCAGAGCAGGATCACCTCTCAGAATCACAGAATGGTAGTGACTGGAAGGGACCTCTGGAAACCCTCAAGTCCAATCCACCTGCCAGAAGAGGATCACCCAAAGCAGATCATGTAGGAATGTGTCCAGGTGAGCACTGAAAGTTTCCAGAGACAAAAACTCCATCACCTCTCTGGGCAGCCTGCTCCAGTGCTCTGCCACCCTCAAAGCAAAGAATTCCCTTCTCACTTTTAAAAGGACCTTCCTATGCTCAAGTTGATGCCCATTTCCCCTTGTCCTGCCACTGGGAACCACTGAGAGGACTCTGTCCCCACCTTCCTGACACCCATGTGTGGTAGTCTGAACGGGGGTGGGTGGGGGCAGGTTTCCTTAAGACAACCACAGAGCTAAAGTCCTGTCACAGGGGCCAGGCCTGCTTGTCCCAGGGTATTGTACCATGGTTATTCTGTTCTGCTTTCTGGTATCACAGGCTCTAAGGCAGTGCCTTGCTGACTCCACTCTCTTCTCCCTGCCTTTCCTCCCTTCTCTCCTGTCCGGACAGAGCATGTCCCTGCTTACCCCATGGTGTGTGTGTGAGATGGCTTTGAGGGCAGGGAACTCTCAGCTGCCTCATGCGGCCTGCTGAGGCCTCGCAGGCCTAAGGCAGGGAGGGCAGTTCTGGCCTACCCTCAGGCCTGCTGAGGGTGGAAGGGGTGGAGGATTTTAGAAGGTCTTAGTCTGCCAGGCTTGGCCTTGTTGCTGAATGCATTCATCCTACCTGATTGCCTTTGGTATGTGTGCACCTGGAAACAGAACCTCCCTTCGAACTCCCAGTCGGTGTGCAGCATTTTGGCTTTTACTCTCCAAAAGCAGTGAATATAATTTCTGTCCTCCAGCCTCAGGGAGCTTCTGGCCCTAAACTGGCACACCTAAGTCTCAGGCATCTGTGAGCATTAAGGAGATCCCCCCTGAGCTGCCTCTTCTCTTGTAATGACAGGACGAGGGGGAATGGGTTCAAACTGGCAGAGGGGAGATGTGAACGGGATGTTAGGAGGAAGTTCTTCACAGTGAGGGTGGTGAGGCACTGGAACAGGTTGCCCAGGGAGGTTGTGGCTGCTCCCTCCCTGGAGGTGTTCAAGGCCAGGTTGGATGAGGCCTTGAGCAACCTGATCTAGTGGGAGGTGTCCCTGCCTATGGCACAGGGGTTTGGAACTGGATGATCTTTAAGGTCTTTTCCAACCTAACCCATTCTATGATTCTATGATTCTCCAAACTACCCAGCCCCAGCTCTCTCAGCCTTTCCTCACATCAGAGGTGTTCCAGTGCCCTCAGCATCCTAGTGCCAAAAGGAACAGAACTTTCCACTCTTGTCTGTGTGTTTGGATTCTGAACACTGAAGAGCCAATTCAAACTGCAGCACTCATGTATCACAGAATGTCAGGGGATGGAATGGACCTCCAAAGCTCATCCAGTCCAACCCTCCTGCCAGAGCTGATCACACAAGAACACATCCAGGCAGGTCTAGAATATCTCCAGAGAGGGAGACTCCACAACCCCCCTGGGCAGACTGTTCCAGTGTTCTGTCACCCTCACAGGGAAAAAAATTCCTCCTCATGTTTCCATGGAACTTCTATGCCTCAGATTCCACCCACTGGCCCTTGTCCTGTCACTGGGCATCACCCAGCAGAGCCTGGCTATGCCTGCTATACTAACGCTTGCACTGTTATAAATCCAACATAAACCAACACAACTCTAATATCTTTTACAACCTCTCCAGTAAATGTAGAGTAGCCACACAGTAGCCCAGCTTCTTAAGGTTTGCTAGTGGTGGTTGCAACTTAACCTACAGTTCCTGAATATCTGAGGGGGAAAAAAAAAACCAAAACTGCTTTCCGTTGGAACGAAAACTGCATTTCTGCTGTGGTATCTGAGGTTTTCATCCTGAGCACACAGCAGTGCCTGGTTTGGAAATGATTACTGTTTACAGATGTTATTTTCCTGATAGATGTGATTATACCAAACAGTTTTGGTCTATGTCCCTTTCAGCCCCTTTGGAAAGGGGCTCTTATAACTTGTTGTTGTAAGACAGAGGTATCCCTCAAGAGCTGTTCTTAGACATCAGGAGACATTTCCTGGTACAAACACTGTATTCCATTTTAAATAGCACCTTTGGGTTGCTGTTTTGTTTAAGTAAGTTAAAACTGATCATATGTCTGATCATCATTCCTTTGCCCCGACAATTTGTTTTGTTCTGTAACATCATTTTGAATTTGATATATTAATTTATCAATGGTTTTTATTTTGTATGCTCAGAATTACAGTGGTGAATTTCAATGTGATTGCCTCCTTGCCCAGCAAATAGTGCAGTCATTTCAGAATGCAAAATATCATTTAATGCTATACATTATTGAATATCTGTGAGTGGATTATCTGGACTGTTGATTAAGGAGGAGTTGACATCCCCCTGACAATGCCAAACACCATCAGCAACAGACTCGGCATGGTCAAAGTGATGATCATGAGAATTTGAGTTTGGTCTCACCCTGCCAAACTTCTAGTTTGGTCCTGAGCAAAAATCCTTTCAAAACAGAGCATTCTAAACATGATGAGAGGTGATGAAGATGATCAGAGGGCTGGAGCACCTCCCCTATGGGGACACACTGCAAGAGCTGTTCAGCATGGAGAAAAAGCAGGCTTGAGGGAGACCTCAGAGCAGCCTTCCAGTACCTGAAGGGTGTAAAAGAGAGCGCTGGAAAGGAATTTTTCACAGGGACTTTCACAGGATGAGGAGCAATGGATTGAAGTTAGAGCAGGGTAAATTTGCTCTGGAGATTAGGAGGAAATTCTTTCCAGTGAAGGTGGTGAGACACTGGCACAGGTTGCCCAGGGTGGTTGTGGATGCCCCCTCCCTGGAGGTGTTCAAGGTCAGGTTGGATGAGGCTTTGAGCAACCTGTTCTAGTGGAAGGTGTCCCTGCCCATGGCAGGGGGGTTGGGACTAGATGATGTTTAAGGTCCTTTCCAACCCAAACCATTCTATGATTCTGCAAGTCTGTGATTCTGTGAATCTATGATTCTGTGAATCTCTGTCTCTACGCTCTGGAGCCTTGTTAACATGCATTTTCATAATGCAGGATTTTATTTGTCTAGGTTATCTCAGCTCAAGATCAAAGAGAAGATGTGATAGTACTTAACATGAACTTTGCTTCACTCAAAATGATTCCATAGGGTGAGGAGAGTGATCTGAACAGATTAATCACTAAAAAGTCTGATTGTGATTTTGGAACAAGAAGGCAAAATAGGAAAATATATTGAAAAAAAAATATTGAAATAAATATATATTGAGAATACATTGAAAGATATATTGGCTCATGATGGGGTCCATGCATGAAAGGCTGAACAGAGATGTTGATACTCCAGACTCTTTTAGTTGGGTGTGCCAGAGTATTTTATTTCAAGTTAAATTAATCTGTTCAAATTGCTAGCAAATCAAGGACTTAATCACTGTAAACAGTGTTGTCACTGACATGATAACTGCTTAAAGGATGCTTCTCAGTTCTACATTCTTTACCATAGTGGAAGAAACAACTTGTACAGAGAGGTGATCAGCAGAAAACTCATCCTTTAGAATTGGCACCTGGATCTTAAACTATTAGTAATTTTCTTCTGCCTAGCCAGCTAAATGTAGCTGCATCCTCTTTACCATAAATTCAAATCCAGAGATCTGGTTTTCCCCATTACTAGGAAATTCTTTAGTCTGTTTAAAATATTTTACATCACCAATTTAAGTCTTTCAGATGAATTATTGTCGCCATTGTTATTGTTATTATTCCATGTAGGCATAAAATATCTTTACAGTTAAATGCAAGCCCATCATCATAACTGCCTTTAAAAGCAAAAATAGTTTAAAAGAAAATCTGTATAGTAATAAACAGCTTTCTCTACAAGAACCTAATTTCTGAGGCATGAAGAACTGCTAGAAATGATTATTAGGTACTATAGACTGCTTCAGCAAGCAATAGATCAGCATCTTAATTGATAACTTGTCCATGCAGTCTGTAATCCCAGTTAAGGCCTTGGTATGAATCAAGGTTATGGCCAAGGTTCTGCTGTCACTTAAAATTCTTTCTGGTTTGGTGTATCTTTTGCTTTGTGGCTTCAGTTGTATGCTGCTTCTGGTGAGGCTGGGCTCTTGATGGTGAGACTGGGCTCTTTGCTCTGGTACCCAGTGACAGGACAAGAGGCAGTGGATGCAAAGTGGAGCACAGGAGGATTCACTTGGACTTAAGGAAAAGTTCTCCCGTGACGGTGCCGGAGCTGTGGAGCAGGCTGCCCAGAGAGGTTGTGGAGTCTCCTCTGGAGACTTTCCAAACTCACCTGGACACATTCCTGTGCAACCTGCTCTAGGCTAGCCTGCTTTAGCAGGAGGGCTGGACTAGATAATCTCCAGAGGTCCCTGCCATGCTGGGATTTCAAAGATATTTAAAACTGAGCTTGAGAGGAGAAAATGGGTCGAGGCAATTCCAAGCACAAATCCAGGCTGGGCAGCGACTGGCTGGAGAACAGCCCTGAGGAGAGGGACTAGGGGGTGCTGGTGGATGAGAAGCTCAACATGAGCCAGCAGTGTGCACTTGCAGCCCAGAAAGCCAAGCAGAGCCTGGGCTGCATCAGGAGAAGTGTGGGCAGCAGGGCCAGGGTGGTGATTCTCCCCCTCTACTCCACTCTGGTGAGACCCTATCTGGAGTACTGCATCCAGTTCTGGAGCTCCTGGGACAAGAGGGATATGGACATGCTGGAGTGTGTCCAGAGAAGGGCCACGAGGATGCTCAGAGGGCTGCAGCACCTCTGCTATGAGGACAGACTGAAAGAGTTGGGGCTGTTCAGTCTGGAGAAGAGGAGACTCCCAGCTGACCTTCTTGTGGCCTTCCAGGATCTGAAGGGGGGGCTATAAAAAAGCTGGAGAGGGACTTATTAGGCTCCAAGGTAGTGACAGGACAAGGGGAAATGGAGCAAAGCTGGAGGTGGGGAGATTCAGAGTGGATGTGAGGAAAAAGTTCTTCACTATGAGAGTGGTGAGGCCCTGGAATGGTTTACCCAGGGATGTTGTTGGGGCCAGATCCCTGGAGGTGTTTGCAGCCAGGCTGGCTGAGGCTGTGGGCAGCCTTATCTAGGGTAGGGTGTCCCTGGGCATGGCAGGGGGGTTGGAACTAGATGATCCTCATGGTCCCTTGCAACCTTGACTGATTCTATGGTCCTAATGGCAGCCTGGCTCATGGCTGTGCACAGAGTCATTTCTTCTGGGACCGGGTTTTCAGTCAAACTTTCTTTTCACTGGCTTCATGTGCTTCTGTTTGCTTTACTTCAGTCCAGTTTCAGTTCTGTTTTAAAGTAGACTTCCAATATTTTTCTTTCCTCTTACAACTCTTCATTTGTAAGACAGTAGTCCAAATAAGACAAAGCTCCCCCAAAGCATTATTAAGCATTGGTAAGATTTCCAAGTCCTTCTGACTTCTGAGTTGCTGAATTTTTACCATGCAGGGAGAATGTAATTGATCCGCTTTAAACAATGCATCTGGCTAAATGTTTATTGATCCCCACAACTATAGAGCTGTGCTGGCCACTACTTTCTGGCTGAGAGTTTGACTCAAAGCTCTTTCTGACAAACACTTCTGATCTCATCTGTTTGGGGTGAGTGAAGTTTTTAGTGTCATTGTCAGGGGTCTGTAATTCGTTTTTAGCTGCTGGATGTTGTCACTTGTATAGTGCAAGGGAACATCAATGTCCTTCCTTTTGCCATTGGTGACTACTGCAGTGCAGGTCAGCAGTGAGCCCTGTGACACCAGGCTAAAACACAAAATGGAAATTCCTTGCAAGGTGTCTGGTAATGAAGAATTACAAGCTGTGCAGAATATAAAAGATGATTTTAAACACCCCTTGCCTTTTTCTGGTTGTTCTAGCCTGCTAACTTGTACTCCAGCAAGCTCACTTGTATGTTTACTGGTATGTTCTTCAAGTTTATGCATTTTGACTTGTCCAGCATGAGTCAAAGTTAAGCATGGCCCTAAGAAGGTGTGATCTGTTGAACTGGAAGAGCTGTTTTCATCAAGCATTCTGTGGTTTTAAGTCTCAGGGAGAACAAACTTTGCCTTCTCTTGAGCTGTATCTGTTAAAAGCTGAATTGAAGAGTCATCCTTTGGGCTTGATTCAGAGTTCACTGAAGTCTAACAGGGTTTGGATCAGGTCCCTTGTCACATTTCTTACTTGCTGGTGCCTCTGCTACCAAAATATTTCCATTTCCATGGTATCAAAAGCCAGTGTTATGTTGGAAACAACTATATGAAACCAAGTTCTTGTTCTTCCACTGATTCGGAAAGCAGATACAGATTAATCATAGAATGGTTTAGGTTAGAAGAGACCTTCCAGATCATCTGGTTTCAGTCCCCTTTTCCATGGGCAGGGATACCTTTCACTAGAACAGGTCGCTCAAGGGCTCATCCAGCCTGGTCTTGAACACCTCCAGGGAGGAGGCATCCACAACCTTCCTGGACAATCTGTGCCAGTGTCTCACCACCCTCACTGTAGAGTTTCTTCCTAATGTCCAGTTTACGACTGCTTTCTCCCAGGTTCAATCTATCCCCTCTTGTCATATCACTTCAAGTCCTTGTAAGAAGTCCTTCCCCAACTCCCCTGTAGCCCCTTCAGGCACTGAAACAGTGTTCTAAGGTCTCCCTGGAGCCTTCTCCAGGCTGAACAGCCCCAACTCTTGCAGCCTGTGCCCATAGGGAAGGTTCTCCAGCTCTCTGATAATCTTTGTGGCCTCCTCTGAGCCCACTCAAACAGTTCCATGTCTTTCTTGTGCTGGGGAGCCCAGAACTGGACACAGTACTCCAGGTAGGGTCTCATGAGAGCAGAGCAGGGGCAGAATCCCCTCCCTCATCCTGCTGCTCTCACTGCTTTGCATGTAGCCCAGGATACAATTTGCCTTCTGGGCTGCCAGCACACATTAATGCTGTTGTTCTTTTGACTTTAAAGCTGAAAATAGGCAAATCTTACATGAGGAGAAGGCTGAGGAATGTCTTATAAAGCTTTTGGAAACGGATAATGATGGAGTTAAAGTTGCTGCTTCCCAAGCAATTTCTGCCATGTGTGAGAACTCGGCTAGCAAACGAGCATGTGGACTGCAGGGTAAGTCGGGAAGGGCTGCACTGAGAATCCGTGCTCGGCCTTTTATGAGGAGCACGTTGGGGTTTGGCAGAGTAAATAAAGACTAATTTCTACAATTATTTCTTCTGAAGGGATTCCCCAGCTGGTACAGTTGGTCAGCAGCGACAATGAAGAGGTGAAGGAAGCTGCAGTGACAGCGTTAGCTAACTTTACAGCAGCCAGCCCCAGTAACGCCCGGTGAGTCTGCCAGCATTAGACTATTTAAAACACTGTTCTGAACACAAGTGACAATGTTTTGATTTTTAAAGAATGCCTCCCTCTACCCTTATCCTGCAAGGCAGTTCTGTTTGAAGTGGACCGTAAGGCACTTTTCTGGGGGCTGATGAGTCATCTGGGCTAGGTTGGTTCTCATCATTGTTACGTGAGTGAAGCTGTCTCTTGCTTTATCAAGGAAAGGCGTGAAGGAGGTGTAATGAAAGCAGTGTGCCTCCAAATCAGTAAGTCATCCTTTAAAATGTGATGGTTCAAGGCAGTTTTTTTGGCTGATTTAAATCCAGTCTTTGAGGGAGATAGCACCAGGATGTTCCGAATATTGGCACCGTCTTTCTCTTTTTGTTGTTTCCCAATGCCCTTAGGGCATTCTCTGAAAGAAAAGAAGTGTAGCTTCAGTACCCAGAGTAGCTAACAAAGGATGGTTAGCCGACTGTAAGTTCTGCAGTAATCGCACGGACTAAATCCTGCTGGTAGTTTTGGAGCTCTTGTTACCCCAACTCTATTACAGGTTCCGTTCAGGGAAAAGAAACAGAGCGGTCTGACATCGTCTGTAACTAACAAACCATAAAATAAAATTCCTTAAAAGTTTCCTGGAATATACTTGAGGAAGTTGTAACCCATTCACAGGGATTCTTTGAAGTGGGAAGAAAAAAAAAAAAAGTTAAATAAATTATTGGTTTCAATTTATTGATTCTGCTCTAATAGTCACCAGTATCCACTTAATGTTACCAGATGGAGCCATAATTTGACGCGGGAGAATAAAACTCTGTTCTCAGATTCACATAGTAGATTTTCGTGTGTATGTCTGATATTCTGCTCCCCTCATGTGCATGAGTCTTCAGTTGGTGTCAGTGGGAGTCACAGACACATAAAAAGAGCACAGAGCTGGAGTCTAGGGGTCAAACTTTCAGCTCGGCTACAGCTGGTTTTCATAGCGCAGCCCTTTGAGGTTTCACATTGTGAAAAGGGAGTCTCTGGAGAGTTTTGAGTTGGTATAGCAGCCTATGCCAACTCATTCAGTTTCTTCTGCCAAGGAGATAGTCGGGACATTGTTTAGCTCAACTGCTAGAACAATTCTCTGAGACCTCAGGCAGGGAAATAGCTGCCTCTGTTCTTCTGCATTACAATGGAGTCCGTGTTTGTTTCTTGCCGGGCAGTGTCAGGAAATTGTAAAGGTGGCTTACATATAGACTTCTCCCTTACTGCAATCTAGCTCCAAGTACAATATGGAAGCACCAGATAATCTAATCACAGGTCTTCTGTAAAAATCAGGAAGCAATAATTTCCATTAAATATGTATATTGGCTGAATGCCAGATGATTATATAATTACTTCAAAGATTCATTTCTAAATCGAAACCATTAATAAGTCATAGAAGGGTCCAAGTGTGACTAGGATCTATAAATTAATATATGGAGTTGAACCTTCAGCTGGTACAAATTGGTACAGTTCCAGCTCACTGACTGACTATCTGCTCCATATTTATTTTACATTCAGGTAATAAGAAAAAAAAAAAAAAAANTCCAGACTGAGTTACCCTAATCATATTTCATTTTGGAATGGGATGTGTGTGTGCATGAGCCTTGTAAACCACTGAAAATAAGTGTATATATAATGAAGATATGAAGATGCTAATACACTTCTACAATAATGTGACTTTGCTGTGTAATTATCTTGACAATATTCTGGTCCCAAATGAGACTAATGAGACCAGTGCCCTTTTATTGGTTATATATTAAAGTCTTGTTATAAACCCCCCCCAAGAATATTATATCTTAAAGCTAGTAGTAGCAGGTAGGCTTTATGTGGCAAGAACAAAATGGCTACAGTAAAAGGGAAGGGGAAGCCAATTTACCATAAATGTTCTCATTTTTATTTTTTTTTTACTGGCCAGGCAAAAAATTCAGCCCTGGTGAACTCATACCCCTGTGCTCTGCCATATTCCAGGAGTCTTTCTGCATCTCTTGTATCCTCTGCAGGACGTGTACCTTGCCCTTTCATTTTGTACAGTGTGTATTACAGAATGCAAACAAGACTAGAAGCCACTGCTGTTTTGGCTGGACATTTGTTGTTCTTGTTAGGACTCTTTGGTCCAGAAGTGTTGTCTGCTTTTTGTATAATATATATAAAAGTTATATATAAGTTAAACCAAATTGTGTAATTAAGGCTCCCACAACAGCAAGCTCATAAGGCTAAAGTCGTCCATTGATTAATAACACAAGAGCAGCATAGGCAATTGGCAATACTACCCCCCACTAATGTATATTAACCTTGACCTTTAGGTGCTTCCCCACAGCAATGAAAGGCCAGTTCTATACCCCTACCCAATCAATCCTTTGTTTCTCAACCGAGACAGCTAATAAAGGTGTCAAATACAGCAGAGGGTTTGTAATTAGAACACCTGTTCAAGATGAACGGGACAGAGACCAGCTTGGCGTTTCACACACGTCCCCAAGCAACCACAATTTGCCCCCCAAAATAAACAAACTAATGAATTCCACGGCCCCAGAGTGTTTTAACCAAAGATCTCGAGCGGAAAAGAACACAAGTGCCATACAAATGGTTTGAGTTTTCAGGTTTACAGGGCAACGTGGAGTTTCAATATGATTTTTACCTGGATACATTGGAAAAAAAAAAAAATCGATATAAATAGCTCCTAAAATATTGCAGCATTTAAGTTTTTGATGCTGTGTCATGCTTCAGTGGCACTTGGAAACAAGTACAGTGGTCACATGACTCATTAGTTTCCAGACTGACACCCCCAGATGATGCTTTCATCAGAATTTTGCCAGAAAGTCCAGGCAGAATTTTCATGCTGCTGTCTGTCGAGGAGGGTTGGACTCAACGATCCTAGGGGTCTTTTCCAACCGAGATAATTCCGATTCTAGAAATGTTTCGTTACTAATTAAGCTAAATAAAAGCAAACCTGCCAAGAATGCTGCAGATTAAGCTCCCATCGACTTGTTCTAAGGCAGGATAAAGAGATGATTTGATTGCTATTGTGTAGTACAGCTCCGAAGCCATCCTTGGTATATGTGTCAGAATTGGTTTCTGTGGGCTGCTGCTGGGAGGAAGAGAATTTTCTTCAGCTGCTATTTGCATCCGCTTCACGTTTTCGAATCTAGAACGCTAACTTTGCTGTATTGCAACCTGCGTGCGGGTTTTGGGCAGCAGAATGCCGTTTGAAAGCGGCTGTGAAATCTCTTTCTGATGCACCCAAGCATCGGGAAACGCAGACAGAGTCACTTCAATGATGTACATAATGCAGGAAGGGAAAAAAACGAAGCACGACCAAAGAAACATCAGTGCCATCTATTGGGCAGGAAAACAAAGTATTCTGCTCTCTGCGACTGCACAAACCTTTTACTTCATCCTCTGCCCCTTCTCCCCCCTCCCCCATTTAAAGCCTCATCAATTATCGTCGCTTTCCCTGGATTTAGGATAAGCTAATCCTGTTAAAACTAAATATGATGTTAGTTAGAAGCAACGCACAGAAATAAGCTCTCCAACGCACCAGTTAGGCAGGCATTAATTCCACCAGCTCTTTTCTTCACTATTGTTACAGCACAAATGCCATTTCCAATAGCCCTCTTCATAAATCTGGCAGTGGCTGAATTCTGGGCACCCTAATGGAGTTACCACTAAAGAAAAACATGTGCCCTGAAATGTAGAGCTTTGTACTGGACATGAAAACTAATTAACAGCCTCAATAATATTTGTCTCAAATTGTTTATTTTAAGTGCAAAATTTATAGTGCTCGCTTAGAGTTTGGTCTGGGGCGGGGGTGAGGGGAAGAGGGAAAGGAGATGGTTTTTGTTCAGCTCTGCTAAGGGCTGCAGGAAATTGTGGTACCTGGCAGACTTGTGATCTGGCAGAATGTTTCTCCTGGGGTTTATAATTAGTGTCATGTTGCATATTTCTGAGTATTATATCTGGATTTAGGGTAGTAAAGGTATCATCCCCAAAACTTGCCAAGTCAGCAAGCTGGATGTTATTTAACGTTGTCGTTCTTTCATGCTTTCCAAGAGTCAGTGGACCTGTTTACATTAGCAAAATTAGGTCCCTCTAGACAATGTCACAGCATTGGAATACATGCATCGAGATTTCCAAGATTTGGGAACAGGCTGGGGATAGGGAACAGCTTCCATCCCAGTGGAACATCTTCCCTATGAGGAGAGCCTGAGGGAGCTGGGGCTCTAGCTTGGAGCAGAGTAGAGGTGACCTCATGAATGTTTATAAATATGTAAAGGGTGAGTGCCAGGAGGCTGGAGCCAGGCTCTGCTGGGTGATGCCCAGTGACAGGACAAGGGACCATGGGCGGAAGCTGAGGCATAGGAGGTTCCATAGAAACATGAGGAGGATTTTTTTCCCTGTGAGGGTGACAGAACACCGGAACTGGCTGCCCAGAGGGGTTGTGGAGTCTCCCTCTCTGGAGATATTCAAGACTTGCCTGGATGCATTCCTGTGTGATGTGTTCTGGGTGATCCTGCTCCTGCAGGAGGGTTGCATCAGATGAGATTTTGAGGTCCTGCCCCTGACATTCTGTGAAGCAGGTTGGGAACTCATTAGTTATGGGCAGTGCCCTGTGAGAGGAAGGGAGTTGTTCCCTTGACTTCAGTAGGCACTGCACCTACTCTAAACTGAAATTCATGTTCTCATCTAATGACCCAAAATCCATCCTCATCTATTCCAGGTGGGTAATGCCCACCCTTAGTGAGAGCCTCTCACCATCTTAAACAGAGATTTTCAGTGTCCACAACACATTGTGGTGTTTTTTTACGATGGGTATGGCTGTGAAGAGTAGATTTAAAGAATGTCCACTTTGCTCACATTTTATATGTTGTTGTTATCATTAGGAAGGGATGATTATGACCCTTAGGTGATAGTGACACTAAGTAGTCATCTTTCTTATTAGAAAATAGGGAAAACTCACCGTTTTTCTCCATCGAGGCTGTAGATGGAACTGAAATCACCTAAGTGGATCAATATTGAAGCGTTGGTATCGAGGTGGTATCTTTGCAGGAATATATGAGAAGAGGGACAAAAAAATGTGAGAGCTACATTTAAGAACAGAAATGGGTAATAATCCATTGTAATGTTTTTTGTCTCTTTGTTAACGATTTAGTAGTTCTTTATGCCGTAAGTTTGTGTTTCTGAAGCAGGAAATCAACAATAGAATGTCAGGAGCTGCATTGTTAGGGTAAGATGTTTTCATACTGACCTCTAGTGACAGAGCTCTAGTTCCTAGCTGCAGTGCTGTAAGGGAAAGGGATTTTGTTGAGGTTTGAGGCTTGGTTTGTTATTTTTTTACATTACACAGGACAGGCTGAGAGAGTTGGGGCTTTTCAGCCTGGAGAAGAAAAGGCTGCCAGGAGACCTTATAGTAGACTTACAGTATCTGAAGGGGGCCTACAGGAGGGCAGGGGAGTGACTATTCACATTCCTGTAATGACAGGATGAGGGGGAATGGGTTTAAACTGGCAGAGGGGAGATTTAAACTGGATGTTAGGAGGAAGTTCTTTACAGTGAGGGTAGTGAGACACTGGCACAGGTTGCCCAGGGAGGTTGTGGCTTCTCCCTCCCTGGATGTGTTCAAGGCCAGATTGGATGCGGCCTTGAGCGACCTGTTCTAGTGGGAGGTGTCCCTGCCTATGGCACAGGGAGTTGGAACTGGATGAGCTTTGAGGTCCCTTCAAACCTAAACCATTCTATGATTCTGTGGTTCTGGAACCCTTCTGGTGAGCCCTTTGCAAATGCAAACAGTTAACTCATGTCATGATCAAATTCTTGATTTTACTTTTTCTTTACTATTTATTCATATTGTGATGGGTACTTTCTAACAAAAATAAAAATAATCCTTGTCATTATCCAAGACCTCAGAAGCTCTTCTTAATACATTGACTTCCTCTGAATACTGCACAATGGTTCGTGGTAAAGGTTTCTCTTGCCAGAAAAGCTGAACCAAGGTCTAATGCTGGGCAGCCACTCAAAAATGGGTTCCCACTATGACTTTGATGTCACAACACATAAGTGACAGGCAACCCACAGGCAGCACTCTAAATTGTGTCCTGCAGATGCCCAATGTTTCCCTCAGTTGTTGCTTTTCTTTCTTAGATTTGTGATGGTGGAAGCATCCCTCTGTAGTTTCAGATACCGTAACTGCATTTTGTATCCAGTACAGCTCACACACACACACACACACACACACTGAGTCCTGTTGTTTTGTTTGAACTCTGTTGCCCCTGAGGGGTTATATTGAAGACACAGACCAACACAGAGCATTTATCTATTTAACACAAAACTCAGATGCATGAGAACCTAAGATTATCCGAGATAATTTCAGACAGAAAGCAGAACATTTCTAAATTGAGGTAATATACCAGTTCTACCTCTTCTGGATATAGCAAAAACTTTTGGGCTTTTTGTACTCACAGAATCATTTGGGTTGGAAAAGATCATTAAGATCATCCAGTCCAACCATTCTCTAACTCTGCCAAGGCTGGGGCTAAACCATGTCCCTCAGCACCACACCTCTGTCTCTTTGAAACATCTCCAGGCATAAGGATTCCACCACCTGTTCAACCACCAATGCCTGTTCCAGTCTCTGAAAACCCTTTCACTCACAGAATCACAGAATATATTTGCTTGGAAGAGATCATCAAGAAAAGCCTGAATGGAGCACTTAGTGCCATTGGATAGGGCTGGCTGATAGGTTGGACTGGATGATCTTGGACGTCTCTTCCAACTTGGCTTATTCTATTCTATTCTATTCTATTCTATTCTATTCCATTCCATTCCATTCCATTCCATTCCATTCCATTCCATTATGTTCTATTCTATTCTATTCCATTATGTTCTGTTCTGTTCTATTCTATTCTATTCTATTCTATTCTATTCTATTCTATTCTATTCTATTCTATTCTATTCCATTCCATTCCATTCCATTCTATTCCATTCCATTACATTACATTACATCATTCAGTCCAAACTTCAACACAGCACTAAATAACACTAAGCCATGTCCCTAAGCACCAGGCCCACAGGCTGTCTGAACTCCTCCAGGGCTGGTGACTGCACCACTGCCCTGGGCAGAACACTCCAATGTTCTATCAGTGAACAAATATTTCCTAACCTTCTCTGGTGCAACTTGCATCCATTTCCTCTAGTTCCCTCCTGCCTCCAAAGCCTCACACTACGAGCACTCTTTATTTCAGCTGTGAAAGGCTGGCATTTTGCTCCGACCATGTCTGTTGTCACCTGTAACTGCCCATATTTGGCATCTGTGTGATCAGATGAAACTTTTTTCTTCCTGGATGGAGCCTCCTAAGCCTAGGAGAGAAAACTGTACTTAGTGGCACAAGTGCATTGATTTCTCTTGAGTGTGTAGCCCTACAGTGGCTTTCAATGATGTGTGCTGAGGTAGGGATTAAAAGTGGCAAAGGTTATTTTACATTTGAGCGAGTTCCAGACAAATGTCTTGGTGCTTTTATTAGATGCAGGTTTTCTTTGTAGCCTATTTCTAAATGAAATGCAAATTCTTTAAGTATATGTTTTAACTTCCTCCAGTGTAGTGTGAAGTTACTCGTTTTAAGTGTGTGTAAGGCAATTGCAGGTTCGTGGCTGATCAGGCAAACTTAATTCTGTCCTGCTGTGAATTTAACCTGTGCACTGGCTGTGGCATGTTGTCTAATTGGACTGTCAGACACACAAGGGGGTAAAAATAAGCTTTCATGAGGAACTGTAAACCTTTTGACTTGCACTTCAGTAATTTCATCTTAATGTGATAGTATATGTGAGCTTTCTTAGAGATTAATGTTACAGGGAGAAAACTGAAAGCATCAATTTCTCCACACTGATTCATCATAAGAGGATGAGCCTTTGGAAAGGCAAAATAGACTGCTGCCAGTGGAGGTAAATTCACAGTTGTTCAGAAAACACTTACCCAGAAGTGGAATATGGGGTCCAGTCTGAGTGACTGCCATGGCACAGCCTTTTTGTCCTTCCTCAGCTGCTGCTTCCAAAGATGAAGAAGCACCAGCTTCTTCTACTGTCTCCTCAGACCTTCTTTCCAGATGACTTGTTATAAGGACCCTCTTGGCTATTTTCTTTCCTTCCCTTACATCTCCATGGTCTAGTGGAAAGAGTCCAAGGGAGAGCTGTGAAGATGGTGAAGGAGCTGGCCTATGAGAAGAGGCTGAGGGACCTGGGGCTGTTTGGTCTGGTGAAGAGAAGACTTAGAGAGGATTTAATCAATGTCTATAAATATCTGAGGGCTGTGGATCAAGAGGGAGGAGACAAACTGTTCTCAGTTGTGCCCAGGGATAGGACATTTAAAACCCTATACTTCCTAAGCAGAACCAACAGTAAAGATTTACAGATTGAAACATCAGAGATTTACAAAGTATTTCAAACAAGCTCTTGGCCTTTCAGGGATGCTAACAGGGCTGGAGCACTGCTCTGTGAGGAGAGGCTGAGGAACCTGGGGCTTTTTGATCTGGTGAAGAGAGGACCATATGAGGGCTGGGGGTGAAGAGGAAAGGGACAAACTCTTCTCAGTTATAACCTGTTATAGGACATGGGGTAATGGCTATAAACTGCAACACAGCAACTTCCACCTCAATGTGAGGAAGAACTTCTTTAAGGGGCACAGAGCTCTGGCACAGGCTCCCCAGAGAGGTTGTGGAATCTCTTCCTCTGGAGACTTTCAAGGCCTTTCTGGATGTGTTCCTTTGTGACCTGAGCTAGATTGTCTGGTCCCACTCTGGCAGGGGACATGGACTCGAAAATCTCTTTGGGTCCCTTCCAACCCCTAACATCCTGTGAACCTGTGATGAAGGCTGCTCTGGTAGCTCATGAATTTTCCCTTTTATTTTGATTTTGTAAGAATGTGGATTCCAGGCTCTCATCATTTGGGCTGAGTTACTGATTTTTGCATGCACTGCTTCTTGGGTCAGGAAAAAGAGAGCGTGGGATAGGGTCTTTTTCATGAGCTTATCCTGGCTGAAGCTACAAGGTATAAAAACGGTTTCTCCTGCTGAATTTCAAGCCTGTCTCACACTAGTGGAAGTGTCAGAAATTCATAATAGAAGTGGCAGAGATTGTAATTGGAAGGCTGAGGTATTGTGAATTAATAGTTTATTAACAGTGCCTTTAATATTTTACATTAAACATACTCTAGTTTTAGAACTGAGATGTGTCTAACTTTGTCAGGTGAATTCAGTGACAGGCATTGAAAGACCTCTGTGTGTCACAGAATCATAGAATCAGTCAGGGTTGGAAGGGACCACAAGGATCAGCCAGTTCCAACCCCCCTGCCATGCCCAGGGACACCCTACTCTAGATCAGGCTGCCCACAGCCTCAGCCAGCCTGGCTGCAAACACCTCCAGGGATCTGGCCCCAACTACCTCCCTGGGCAACCCATTCCAGGGCCTCACCACTGTCATGCTGAAGAACTTCCTCCTCACATCCAATTTGAATCTCCCCACCTTCAGCTTTGTTCCATTCCTCCTAGTTCTGTCACTACCTGATAGCCTAAAAAGTCCCTTCCCAGCTTTTCGGTAGGCCCCCTTCAGATACTGGAACCACTAAATGAGACTCCAGGTATTTACATTCCACTAACTCAGAGAGTTTAAGAGGATGTTTGTTTGTTTCCAGGCCACGAGGTTTATTGAGTTTTGGGGTTGTTGATGTTTCATTTGGAATCAAAGAATCATAGAATGATTTGTGTTGGAAGGGACCTCCAAAGGTCATCTAGTCCAGCCCCTTCTGCAGTCATCAGGGACATCCTCAGCTAGATCAGGTTGCCCAGAGCCCTGTTAGCTTCATCTTGAATATGTGGAGCACATGGCCTAGGAGGAGTGTCTGAGGGAGCTGGATTTCTTCAATCTGGAGAAGGGGAGGCTGAAGAAGCCTCATTGCTCTCTACAACTACCTTGAAAGAGATTGGAGCAAGTAGGGAGCAGCCTCTTCTCCCTGCTGTCAAGGAGCAAGGCTAGAGGAAATGGTTTCAGGCTGCACCAGGGTAGGTTCAGGCTGGATGCTAGGAAATATTTCTTCACAGAGAAGGTTCTCAAACATTGGAATTGTCTGCCCAGGGCAGTGCTTGAGTCACTGTCTCCGGAGGAATTTAAGCAGCCTGTGGAGATGGTGCTTAGGGACATGGTTTAGTGGTGACCCTTCAGTGCTGGGCTGAAGGTTGGACTGGATGAGCCTGCAGGTCTCTTCCATACAGATGTTTTCTGCGATTCTATGATCCTGTGATCTCCAAAGATGGAGCCTCAACTACCTCTCCTGGCAACCTGTTCCATGATTCCACTACCCTATGGTAAAAAACTTATTCTTAACGTCCAATCTAAATGTAGTAGAGTGTCCAGCTCCTGAAGTGAAAAATTAGCAGTTTGTTGATATCCTTATTTTCACTGCAGCACAAAGGGGGCCCAAACTGTAGGTCAGAGTACCTTCTCCTAGATTCCCTTTACTCAGGATAAACATACTGACATTAAATCCCATTGCATAGTGAACATGAATGGGATTAGTCTTTAAATAAATGATTATGTAGAGCAGTCAATTGCTTTTGAAAACACCAAAATGGCCAAGGGAAATTTTGTGGTGCATGCAGAAGACATTTCCTGGATGGGATTATTCTAATGAACAATAGTAACAGACTGAAGAGGTTAAACAAGAAGGTATTTCTTGAGCTTTGTCAAACTTCTGCTTATGATACTCTCTCTCAGTCAGATATTATGTAAGAGGCATGGACCAAAAATATCTTGTGTGAAAAAGCTGAACGCAGACAGAGTGGGTTTGGAGGGAAAAAAAAAGTGTCTGTAATTACATGCATAATTCTTATGCATAATTTACATGCAATTATGTATGAAAATGAGATATGCAGAGGCATAAATGGCTAGCTAAACACCTCACACACAATCACTGTCATTTTGCACAGAAATTAAACAGGCAGTTGCAAACACATTTGAAAAATGAAGCCCAAAAGGAGTCCAATGGCCTTTGTAAGCAGGAGAAATCAGAGGTTTTTTTTCCTGAGCAGAAACTGCATTGAATCCTCAGTCAGAAGAAGGAAGAGTTCTCAACCACTGGCACAGGCTCCCCAGGGAGGTGGTTGAATCCTCCTTCCTGGAGGTGTTTCAGAGGGGCATAGATGTGGTGCTGAGGGACATGGTTCAGCACCAGCCTTGGTACAGACAGAGAATGGTTGGACTCTATGATTTTAAAGGACTCTACCAGCCAAAACGATTCTGTGATTCTAAGGCAAATGCCTAACCCTGCTGGCTCAGGCACTCTAATGAGCCTAAGCATCTATGAGATATTTTGACTTTGAGTTCTGTATCTTCTACCTATATCTTCTCTTGGTTGTCTTGTAGGTTTTTTTGTAATTCAGACAGTCAGCTTTTCAGGAAGGCATGGTGATTTTGCAAGTGCAATAGCTTTCTTTCTCCCTTTGGCATTTTCATTTTTCCTTTTCTCTCCATGACTAGGGAAGTTGATGCATTTTGAACCATTACACAACATGGAGGAAAAAAGCTGTGGATTTGTGTGATTCACTTCTTTTCCATGTCAAAAAGTGTTTTCCACGTAGACTCATAGAATTGTCAGGGCTGGAAGGGACCCCAAGGATCATTTATCTCCAACTCCCCTGCCATGGGCAACGACAGCTTGCACTAAATCAGGTTGCTCAGGGCCATACCCAGCCTGGCCTTAAAAACCTCCAGGGATGAGAATTCCACCACCTCCCTGGGCAACCTGTTTCAGTGTCTCACCACCCTCATGGGGAAGAACTTTTTCCTAACATCCAATCTGAATCACCCCACTTCTAGTTTTGCTCCATTCCCCCTAGTCCTATCACTACTTGACACCCTAAAAAGTCTCTTCCCAGCCTTCTTGCAGCCCTCTTCAGATACTGGAACACACATCAAAAAGTGTGTCTGAAGCAGAGAATGTTCTGGAGGCAGGAGGAGAGGCTGGAGCAGGCCTACATTAGGCAAAGACAGTGCTGGTAAATGCTTCTACCTTGGACTTTTCTTTCCTACCCCTATATAGTACAATCTCTGCTCAAAAATGGAAGGAAACAGAGACCTCCATAGTCAGATCTTAATGTGAGAGTATTTCAGCACCTTAAAAACTTGAGCATATTCATTCTTCCAGCTGCCTTCTGAGATCAGGCACTGCTGTCTCTAGCAGCTCAGGCTCCATGGCTCAGGGTGGCAGCATTATTTCTGTGTTGTCTGGAGTGCTGCGGGGTAAAAGTCAATGGGGCTATGGATTCCCCATTCTTCCATCTTCCCTCATAACCTCATCTGTATTACAGGAGCACAGCATCACAAGATGTTAGGGGTTGGGAGTGACCTTCACAGATCATAGAGTCCAACCCCCCTGCCAGAGCAGGACCAGAGAATCTAGCACAGGTCACACAGGAACACATTTAGACAGGGCTGGAAAGGCTCCAGAGAAGGAGACTCCACAATCTCTCTGGGCAGCCTGTTCCAGTGCTCTGTGAGCCTTACAGTCAAGAAGTTCTTCCTCATGTTGAGGTGGAACGTCCTGTGTTGTAATTTCCATCCATTGCTCCTTGTCCTATCACAGGGTGCAAGTGGGCAGAGGCTGTCCCTGTCCCTTCCTTCCTGACCCCCAGTCCTCAGATATTGGTTAGATCCTCTCAGTCTTCTCTCCTCCAGATTAAACAGCCCCAGGTCTCTTAACCTTTCCTCATAGAATCATAGAATGGTTTAGGTTGGAAGTGAGCTCAAAGCTCATCCAGTTCCAACCCCCCTGTGCCATAGGCAGGAATACCTCCCACGAGGACAGGTCACTCAAGGACTCATCCAGCCTGGCCTTGAACATCTCCAGGGAGGGGGAAGCCACAACCTCCCTGGGCATCTGTCCCCATCCTTGTAGCCCTCTGTTGAACTCTCTCAGAACAAGGAAATATCCTGAAATTGTGCTAGGGGAGGTTTAGGTTGGATTTTAGAAGTTTCTTTCCTGTAAGAATGGTCAGGCAGTGGATCAGGCTGTCCAGGGAGCTGTTCAAGAAATGTGGACTTGGCACTTCAGGATATGGGTTAATGGCCGTGGTGGTGCTGGGTCAATGGTCGGACTCAAGGACCTTAGAGGTCTTTTCCAGCCAAACCAAATCTATGATTCTATGTTTCTATGCATCTCTGTTACCAGAACATAGCATCACTTCAGGTGTTCACCTCTCCCAGAGGTTTTGGTCGCCTTCAGCTCCTATTACCTGCTGTTGTCACTTCTCACATGAATTCTTCTTTGCCTTGTGATCCATCCTGCTACTTGATTAACCCTCCTGAAACCCTGATTCGAAATGAATTCGCGCAGGAGCAGGATGCAGGGCTGAAATAAATATGTATGATCTGCTAAATCAGTGGTTCTCAACCCTTTTTGAATTTGAGTGGCACTTGAGAAAATTGGCTGTGCTCTGCACCTCGCCGAGGTCAGCTCTGAACACACATGGAGCTGTCACCTTGCTCTTTTGTTAAGTACTTGTGTACTCGCTGGCTTTATGGAAATGACAGTAAATCTGCTTATAATGTGTTCAGCTACGTCATTCAGGGGCTGTGAAAGCTCCTGCAAGCAGCCTGTCAGGGACTGGGTGCTTATTGGGATTTCCTATGGGAAAATTTCCTGGTTTATTTGGTGTACCATAGGAATTGTAAGTCCCATGCTTACTGCAGAAGCGTTGGTTAGGTTACACCCATGGGATGCATTTTATGAGTGGTGGGCAGAATGAGGGTGACAGAACACTGGAACAGGCTGCACAGGGAGGTTGTGGAGTCTCCCTCTCTGGTGATAATTCAAAACCTGCCTGGATGTGTTCCTCTGTGATCTGGTATAGGTGACCCTGCTCTGGCATGGAGGTTGCACTGAATGAGCTTTCTAGGTCCCTTTGAGCTCCTGCCATTCTGTGATTCTGTGATCTCTCCCATAAATCCTGGAATTGCTGCATAACCATTGTCCAGGGAAAACTGCTTGATTTTGGTTTGGATTCTTGGCTTTGTTCTTTTTTTCCCTGGGTAAGCTATGTGTGTCTGTAGCATGTAATGCTGTTAATCTGCAAGCTTACAGCCATGCCTTATGTGCATGGCTGTGTGCAGGTATGGAGAGACTCTCCCACACCTGGCCAGCAGGCATGTCATATCCTTGTTATCCATGCTATGGATGGGATATTTCCTGGTAAAGCTGTGAAACATGTGCTGTGTGGCTGATCCTCACATGTGCCATCAAAATATCCAGCATTTCTTCATATATAGCAGCCTGGGTAGAGCTACAGCACTCCTGAAGCTGGAAATCTGGATAAGATTTGAACAGCATTAAACAGAGAACTTAGAAATTCAGTGGCTTTACCTAAGTGAAATAAAGAAACAAACAGAAAGAAGCAAACAGGATATGCAGCTCCTTAAAGATAGCCTGAGGAGCATGGTGCAGGACATCTGAAAAGATGAGCTTCATTCCTGAATAAATACTGCAGTGCTCCAGGAGAACTAAAGTCATCAACACCAAATGGGGCCTGTTTGGGCCCTTTATGCTGCACCCAGGCTTATCCAGGGTAGATCTTCAGTCCATGGATTGCTGTCCTTTCCTTGGTTTTCCAAACTGAGGACTGATGATGCCTTGCAGCATGCTCCAGCACCACCTGGGAGCCACTGCCTTGTAGCTGAGGCAGAGATCAGACAACCAAACTCTGTTAGCCTCTGCTGATCCCTCCCAGCTCTGCTTAAGGCAATCTGCATTTCCCTCTGTGAAATCCATGCTGGGGATATTTGCACTACGATGAGTTCACAGTAATAGCTACATCATGTAATGGGATGATATGTAATGAGGGGAGACCTTCTCACTCGCTACAATTCCCTGAAAGGTGGTTGGGGTGAGGTGGGTGTTGGTCTCTTCTCCCTAGTAACATGTGACAGGAGGAGAGGAAATGGCCTCAAGCTGCACCAGGGACGATTTAGGTTGAAGATTAGAAGAAACTTCTTTAAAAGGGATCTCAAACCTTGGAACAGGCTCCCGAGGGAGGCTGTTGAATCCCCATCCCTAGAGGTGTTTGAAACAAGCAGAGATGTGGTGCTGAGGGTTGGTTTAGCACCAACCTTGGTAGAATTAGAGAATGGTTGGGCTGGATCATCTTAAAGGGCTTTTCTAACCAAAGCAATTCTGTGATTCTGTGACTGTACACATTGGCATTCCCCTTTCCACCCTGTTTAAGAAGGTGGCTATCAGCATTCCTCAAGGGTTTGGGGCTTATCCATGCTTTCACAGCCTTTGGTAGCTTAACTGTCTCTTGTATTTATTGTGTTTATTTTGCAGCCATGAAAGTTGCCAAGAAGGTAGGTTAGATTTTGGTAAAGGTGCTGTTACAGTAAAAGATTTTCACATCCAGGTTTCTCTGATTAACTTGTTGGCAGAAATTGGGCAAAAGTCAAGCCAACGTGTGCACCCTTCTGTTGTGGAGCACTCAGGTGTCTTTGTATGGGGGAGGGAGAGTTTGTTATGCTTTTGACATAGAGAAAATGCACCAAAAGAAAGCACAAAAAGCAGTTGCAAGGAAAATTCCGATTGCCATCTGCACTTTTCCGTTGCTAACAGTGTTGCCAACTTTTGTTTAACAAACAGATGAGCCCAATGTATAATTACTAAGAGCAGATAGTAATTTGGACATATGCCTCAAATCATTTGATCCAATTTCACACACAAACCCAGAAGGAAGACAACTCAGTTTTTTTTATAATGTGATGGTTTATAATGACATTGAGGGGGGGAAAAAGAAAAAAGAAAAAGAAAAACCATCAGGGAAACAAGCATGAGAGGAAACAGACAAATAAGTTCCTCTTGTTTAGTAGAAGGCAAAGTTTTGGCAAGGACTTCAACAAAAATCTTCTTCCCTTGGTAGTGCTTCATCACCTGTTTTTGTTTTGTTGTTTTTTTTTTTTTTCTTGGCTATTCTCTAACCTAAATCCATGAAGGAGCCTTTAAAATAGTCTCCCCCAACTGCATTTGCAAGCAGTTTGCTCTGCACCTCTGCCTTAGAACCTGGCTCCTCCCGTGTCCGTGTCTGTCCCAGCACTGCTGAGGGGCAGCACCTAGGAGCAGAGGGAATATTAAAACCAGATCTGCTGCTGCTAGACTGGTTGATGTGGAGCCACAGTCACAGCCAGCCCTGAACTCGTGGTGTCAGGTTGATGGTTGGACTCGGTGATCCCAGAGGTCTTTTCCAACAGAAACAGTTCTAAGATTCTATGCCTGTTGAATTCCTGATGTCTAAATCAGCTTGTCTGAAGGCAGCTCAGTTTCTGCTTTGCACTGAACTGCACCTACTCTGTAAGAATGGCAGGCTCCTGGTATGTTTGTGCCACCAGATATTTATGGAGACTGCACAGAGCAACAATGTGATATTCTATGCACTATAATCCTCATTAGAAGTAAAATCATAGAATTCTTTGGGTTGGAAATACCCTCTAAGATGATTGAGTCCAACCATCAACCCAACACAACCATGGCCATTAAACCGTGTCCCAGGGTGCCATGGCCACACATTTCTTGAACACATCCAGGCATGGTGACTCTGCACCTGCCCAGGCAGCCTGTTCCAAAGCCTGACCACTCTTTCAATAAATAAAGTAATTTCCAACCTAAACCTCTGCTGGTACAAGTTCCGGTCATATTCTCTCATTCCACCACCTCATAACAGGGATAGGAGACCAACCTCCTCCTCACTACAACCTGTAGAGAGCAATAAGGTCTCCTCTCAGCTTCCTTTTGAGCAATGAGGTCTCCTCTCAGTTTCCTTTTCTCCAAACTAAACAATCCCAGTTCCCTTAACCAGATGGAATAATGGTTATGGGTAGATGTGCTAGGTGTCTGCAGAGTGCCTGGAACTAAAGATACAGGAAGTCTGCATCTTTGAAAAGATGCAAAACTGAATTCAGTTCTTTGACCCTCAGGAAGAATCCATGCCCGAATCAGTTAAAGAATCCAAATGTTTGGATTCTTAGGGCTGCTTAGGGCTGTGTGCTTCTTGAGCTTCACACCCAAGTCACAGGTAAATGACTTAAGCACACAGAAAATCTTGAAGTGTAATACTAACTTTATTAATCAATACAGTGCTCTAAGAAGAAATGGTCCTGAAAAAACAAATGGATTAATTATTTTTCTTCTTCTTCTTTTCTCTAGTGCTGTTGCTGAGGCTGAGGGGATCGAGCCATTAGTGAATGTCCTGAATGCCCAGAGAGATGGAGCTGTTGCTGGTGCTGTCACAGTGCTAACAAACCTGGCCATGCAAGAGCCCCTCCGTGTGAACATCCAGGGCCATGCCATCATGAGTGCTCTCGCAGAACCCCTGTGCTCCACCAACAGCCAAGTGCAAAGCAAAGCAGCCTTGGCTGTGGCTGCCTTTGCTTGTGATGCCGATGCAAGAGCTGAGGTAAAAGCTGCTCCTCAAGGTTTTCTAGATTGCTGGCTCCCCAGACTGGTGTTATATTTAGCTACAATCTGTGGTTTGTGTCTCTTCTAAAAGCCCTAGGCTTTCTAGATATTTTCCATTTTCATCATAGGCTTCTACAGATAAATTTAGTTTGGTTTGTCATGAGAACTTGGAAAGAGTTTCCTTTAATCTGTGTTTTTACTGCTGTGTTTGCTTGCACCAGATCAATGTTTTGCAGCTTTCCAGTCAGCTTTAACCAGGGCTTTGTCTTAATCCCTATGTTTATGAGCATTAAATGTTGAGGTTTCTTTCAGCTACCACTGTCAGCTGAACTATGAAGATGGGAAACTCTGTCCTCTTTACTCTCCCCCAGTCTTATAATCACAGACTCATAAAATCATTGTGGTTGGAAAAAGATCTTATAGAATCAAAGATCAGTCAGGGTTGGAAGGGACCACAAGGATCAGCCAGTTCCAACCCCCCTGCCATGCCCAGGGACACCCTACCCTACAGCAGGCTGCCCACAGCCTCAGCCAGCCTGGCTGCAAACACCTCCAGGGATCTGGTCCCAAACACCTCCCTGAGCAACCCTATTCCAGGGCCTCACCACTGTCATGCTGAACAACTTCCTCCTCACATCCAATCTGAATCTCCCCACCTCCAGCTTTGCTCCATTCCCCCTAGTCCTAAAAAGTCCCTCCCCAGCTTTTCTGTAGACCCCCTTCAGATAGTGGAAGGCCACAAGAAGGTCAGCTGGGAGCCTCCTCTTCTCCAGACTGAACAGCCCCAACTCTTTCAATCTGTCCTCAAAGGAGAAGTGCTGCAGCACTCTGAGCATCCTCGTGGCCCTTCTCTGGACACACTCCAGCATCCCTCTTGTAATAGAGACTCCAAAACTGGATGCAGTACTCCAGGTGGGGTCTCACCAGGGTGGAGCAGAGGGGGAGAATCACTTCCCTGGCCCTTCTGGCCACACTGCTCCTGATGCAGCCCAGGCTCAAGTTCTGGGCTGCAAGTGCACACTGCTGACTCGTGTTGAGCTTCTCATCCACCAGCACACCTAAGTCCCTCTCCTCAGGGCTGTTCTCCAGCCAGTCACTGCCCAGCCTGGACTTGTGCTTGGGATTGCCTCAACCCAGATGCAGGACCTTGCACTTGGCCTTGGTCTCGAAGATCATCAAATCCAACCATTAACTAACTCCATTAAGTCTTGTTCTAAACCATGTCCACAACCATGTGTTGTTCTGATGCCCACTTTCAAGGCCTGAAGGGCAGTATCTGACCTTAATTAATGAGACACTGGATGTGCATGGAGTAAATGCAATTCAGACAAAGCTCACAGTGTTAATTAATCCTCTGATCAGGCATCCAATAAGTGGAACTTGTTGCTGTTTATCAATGGTCATACTCTTTTCATAAATAGGAATGCTGCTACATGCATTCATAAATCATCAACTTCTGTTTTCTCATGGGTCAGGGATGTTAATTAGAACACGAATAAGGGGCACAGATAATTAATCTACCTCTTTCAGTGTCCTTAAAAAGTCTTTCTCTTCAACAATGCAAATAAGCAATATTTCCTCCAGCGTGTATGGGAAAGACCCTGTAGCACACCAGAGACTGGGATGTCAGTAAGATTGTCACAGGTATAATACAATACAAATTTGAATGTGTTATGATGTAAATGAACTGCTAGAAGGCAACAGGGCAGAGGAAAAGCTGTGTAACACTCTGAGCCAGCCTTGGGTTGTGTGGTCCCTTCAGTTTCCATACCGCAACCTAGCAACTGAGAAGCGTGGCCGAGCCAGCAGGGATGTGCCTCCTACCACTTTGAAGCTTACTTCAGCTCCAGCCTGTGCAGAGTTCCCAGAAGCACAACATCCCCATCAGTGCCCTTTCTACCAGCCCAGCTTCTCTACAAAGCTTGAGTGTGGCAGAAGGTGAATTTCACAGGCTGCTCTTGCTGGGACAGATGAAATATGTAAGTGGCAATGTCTTAATTTCTCTTACAGTTAAGAACTGTGGGTGGCCTGCGAGCACTTGTTGAATTGCTGCATTCCAGAAGTGGGGAAGTCAGAAGAAATGCTTGTTGGGCTGTTATGGTCTGTGCAAGTGATGAACCAACTGCTGTTGAACTGTGCAGCCTGGGGTGAGTAGAATCATAGAATCATAGAATCACAGAATCATAGAATCATAGAATCATAGAATGGTTTCAGTTGGAAGAGACCTCAAAGATCATCCAGTTCCAACCCCCCTGTGCCATAGGCAGGGACACCTCCCACTAGATCAGGACACTCAAGACCTCATTCAGCCTGGCCTTGAACACATCCAGGGAGGGAGCAGCCACAACCTCCCTGGGCAATTCGTTCCAGAGTCTCACCACCCTCACTGTGAAGAACTTC
>VWZI01022234.1:156137-185203 GCA_013396835.1 Psilopogon haemacephalus
CTCCAGGTGGGGTCTGACAAGAGCAGAGTAAAGGGGGAGAATCCCCTCCCTTGCCCTGCTGATCATGCTTCTCTTAATGCAGCCGAGCACATGGTTGGCTGTCTAAGCCACATGTGCACACTGTTGGCTCATGAAGGATCTGATCATGAGCCAGCAGTGTGCTCTTGTGGCCAAGAAGGCCAATGCCATTCTGAAATGGATTAGAAGGGTTGTGGTTAGTAGGTCGAGAGAGGTTCTCCTCTCCCTCTACTCTGCACTGGTGAGACCACATCTGGAATATTGTGTGCAGTTCTGGGCC
Organism: Psilopogon haemacephalus; assembly: GCA_013396835.1. Lineage (NCBI taxonomy): Eukaryota > Metazoa > Chordata > Aves > Piciformes > Megalaimidae > Psilopogon > Psilopogon haemacephalus. Next base: position 156,436 of record VWZI01022234.1, read on the forward strand.
CCCCAGTTCAAAAGGACCTCGGGGAACTGCTTAAGAGAGTCCAGCACAGAGCCACAAAGATGCTGAAGGGAGTGGAACATCTCTAGTACAAGGAGAGCCTGAGGGAGCTGGGACTGTGCTGCTTGGAGAAGAGGAGACTGAGAGGTGATCTCATAAGTGTTTATAAAGATGTGCAGGGTGAGTGCCAAGAGGCTGGAGCCAGGCTCTGCTGGGTGATGCCCAATGACAGGACAAGGGGCAATGGGTGGAAGTTGAGGCATAGAACATTCCATGGAAACTTGAGAAGGATTTTTTCGCCTATGAGGGTGACAGAACACTGGATCAGGTTGCCCAGATTGTGTAGTCTCCCTCTCTGGAGATATTAAAGACCTGCTTGGATGTGTTCCCATGTGATCTACTCTAGGTTTTTGCAGGGGGGGTTGGACTGGATGAGCTTTTGAGGTCCCTTCCAACCCCTGACATTCTGTGATTCTGTGACATCAGGGGACTAGAGGCAAGATTTTGATGTAAGAAATCTTTTAAGTAGATCTTTACATATTGATAGCAAAAATAGCCAAGCTAAGCCATACTTTTTGGTAGGCAGAAACCACCTTTGCACCACAGATGTTAGCGATGAAATGGTATTGATCTGAAGTAACAAAAGTCTGAAGGAAAAATGTATGCCTGGAGAGAGAACTGTCTGGAATGATAAAGTTTATTGTTTCTGTGACTGAATTCAGTTTTATAGTAAAGATGTGCTTACATCAGTCAAAATCAGAGACTCCAGTGCCCCATACACATGAAACTGAAATTAAAGTTTCAGGCTGGGTTCAGTATACAGTAAATTGTACTTGTGACATGCAAGCTAAATTTGATTTATGTACTCTGGTTAGCTGCAGGTGTGCTGAAGTGTGATGTAAAAGAACCTCGATTTTATTCCTTCTTAGAGACTCAAATTCCATGGTTTAGCTCATAAGAATTACGACATGGGGCTCCTTGTGCAGAGTGAGTCTTGTAGTTCAATTCAAAGATATGCAATTGCCCTGCTCCCTCTGCTGGGCATTTCCTTAATTGCTGCTCAGACACCGCAAATCCACCTCCAAAGGGGCTTCTAGAGGGGCACTTCTAAAGGGGCAGAGTGAGACCCTGAGAAATTTAGATCAGGAGGGGTCCTGGAGGGTGATGTTGTCTATCTGCTTGAGACTGAATTAGCTACGCCGACGTATTTTTTGCTTATTCGGTGTGAATACCAATCCTGAGAGTGTTTTACAGCTTGTTGCAGTGCTGGAGCAGCCTCACAGTTAGAAGAGTTTTCTGAGTTCCAAATAAGCCTTACACTAAATCAAGCCAATCTCAAAGAGTCTCAGAATGGTTTGGGTTGAAAGGGATCTTGAAGGTGATCCAGTTCCAACACTCCTGGCATTGGCAGGGACAAATGCCACTAGGGCAGGTTGCTCAAGGCTTCATCCAACCTGACCTTGGACACCACCAGGGAGGGGGCACCCACAGCCTCCCCAGGCAACCTGTTCCAGTGTCTCACCACCCTCATTGGAAAGAATTTCTTTCTAATGTCAAGTCTAAATCTCCCCTCCTCAAGCTCCAACATGTCCTGCTTTCAGTGGGATTGAATAACCACCTTTATATAGCAATTTGAATTTAACTTACTCCGTTTTCTCATGTTCCGTGGACCTGTTTCAGTTCCCTTTTCAGGGCAAAGTAAAAACGTTAAACATCCTTGTGGCAGTTTAGGCTGTCCACTCATTAAACCATGACAGCCTTTTTGCTTTGAAATCTGGTATCATTTTGTCACACATCTCTAAACCCCTCTCATTTATTTATGCCATTCTGAAGTGCTGTCTCCCAGCCTGGATGAGCTACTTTGGCTGAGGTCAATACCACCATCAAATAAGGCTCAGGAATTATTTTCCATATCTTGCATATAACACTGCTTTTATTTAATCCTTTCTTTGTGACAGCATCAGAGTAGGAATCTAATTTATGTGTCCCTCCACCCTGACAGCACATTATTGATAATGATACATTAAGCATAGTCTTTCCAACCAGTCAGGCACTTCTTCATGCTGTTCTCATGTAGATCATATTTCCCTGACTTGCTCGTGAGTATTCGAGGAGGAATATTTGAAAGGGCTTATTAAAGTCAAAACATATCTCAAAGCCAGCTCCTATCTCACATCCATTCCTGCCTGTACATTAAGTCTATCACAGAAAGGGTTAGATTATTTTGCATTGTTTATTCCAGACAAATCCACAAATGGCTACTTCTTATCTCCTGTTGCTTGCAAACTGTTTGTTTAATAATTTGGAGTGATGTTCTTTGGACACTGAAATTTGGGGGAATGATCTCTACCATAAATTCCCTTGCTGTTTGTGTTCAAAATCCAATATTATCTTTGCACTTCTCCACTCTCCTGGCACCTAGCCTGTCCTCCTGGAATTTGCAAATGCAATTATAAATAGTTCAGAGGTTGCTTTTGCCAATTCATAGGGTCTAGAGAGAAAGTCTTGTGAGGAACAGCTGAGGGGACTTCTAGAGAAGATGAGGCTGAGGGAAGACCTCATCACCTTCTTAAACTATCTCAGAGGAGGCTGGAGTGAGGTGGAGATTACTCTCATTTCACATGCAACAAATGACAGCCCAAGAGGAAATGGCCTCAGGTTGTGGCAAGAGAATTTCAGGTTGGATATTAGGAAAAATTTCTTCCCAGAAGGGGTTCTCAGGCATTGGAATAGGCTGCCCAGGGAGATGGTGGAGTCACCATCCCTCAAGGTGTACAAGAAACCTGTGGCACTGTGGGACATAGTTTAACGGCCATGGTGGTGTTGGGTTGATGGTTGGACTCAGTTTAATGGTCATGGTGGTGTTGGGTTGATGGTTGGACTCAATGATCTTAGAGGGCTTTTCCAACTACAACAATCGTATGACTCTGTAAGTGTTCTCAGGGACTGCTGACTTGGTCTCCTGAAACTTACTCTAGCTATGTTAAGCCTCCTGCTTCTACCTCCTTGTTAATATTTCTGCCAGGCATCTGCTTGCAACCTTTTGATGAAAACTGAAGCAAAAAAGGCAGCAGACACTTCAGTCTTTTCCGTGCCATCTGGTGTGAGTTTTCTTCCCACACTGAGTAATAGGCCTACATTCTCCTCTCTGACTTGGAGCATATGAAACATTTATTTTCTTATCAGTCCCTGTCTCATTTTGCATGTGGGTCTTTTGGGGGATTGTCCCCTACTTTCCCTTTTCAGTTAGAAGTGCCACTGTTTCTATTTCCATTTTGCATGATGACTCTTTTTTTTGTTTGTTTGTTTTGTTTAATATGGGTCTTCTGAGAATTTTTGGTGCACCTGTATTTCATAAGGCCAAGCGCTAGGTCCTGCATCTGGGTAGAGGCAATCCCACGCACAAATCCAGGCTGGGCAATGACTGGCTGCAGAGCAGCCCTGTGGAGAGAGACTTGGGGGTGCTGGTGGGTGAGAAGCTCAACATGAGCCAGCAGTGTGCACCTGCAGCCCAGAAAGCCAAGCAGAGGCTAGGCTGCATCAGGAGAAGTGTGGGCAGCAGGGCCAGGGAGGTGATTCTCCCCCTCTACTCCACCCTTGTGAGACCCCACCTGGAGTACTGCATCCAGTTCTGGAGCCCCTGGGACAAGAGGGATGTGGACATGCTGGAGCATGTCCAGAGAATGGCCACGAGGATGCTCAGAGGGCTGCAGCACCTCTGCTATGAGGACAGACTGAAAGAGTTGGGGCTGTGCAGTCTGGAGAAGAGGAGGCTCCCAGGTGACCTTATTGTGGCCTTCCAGTATCTGAAGGGGGCTACAAAAAAGCTGGGGAAGGACTTTTTAGGCTGTCAGGTAGTAACAGGACTAGGGGGAATGGAGAAAAGCTGGAGGTGGAGAGATTCAGATTGGATGTGAGGAGGAAGCTGTTGAGCATGAGAGTGGTGAGAGCCTGGAATGGGTTGCTGAGGGAGGTGTTTGGGGCCAGATCCCTGGAGGTGTTTGCAGCCAGGCTGGCTGAGGCTGTGGGCAGCCTGATCTAGGGTAAGGTGTCCCTGGGCATGGCAGGGGAGTTGGAACTGGCTGATCCTTGTGGTCCTTTCCAACCCTGACTGATTCTATGATTCTATGTTTGGGCTTATTTTCTATGTAAGAGAGGAAGGAGCCACTGTGCCTGTAATGTTGTCTGGTTCAGACACTGTTGTACACATTTGCCTTCCCTTTGTCACTCTCCCCTTTAAAATTCTTCCCTGGATCGCTTGCCTGCTACCTGACATCTCATCTAAAAGAGAAGGTTCTCATTTGCCTTGCCTGGAGAACTCATTCTCTGGAATTCATCTAACATACCTTCAGAAGTCTACGTTGTAAATGTCCACAGCCGAGGCTCCCTGGGTAGTTCACAGAGAGAAGCAGGCAGCCTAAACGTGGAGTTCATTATCTCTATCTGCAGAGATAGAGATAAAATTGCTTCCTTAGGATGCGAGGAATGTCTGCCTGCGTGTGGAGACACAAGGATATAAACTGCAATGTGGCTGTACACACACACACACACGATAACGCATTGCCCTCTTTCCCCCTCTTCATTCCTGACCAGTTCCAAAACTACACTATGCTCTGCTCTCCTCATTTGCTCCCCTATGTTTTCTTAGTGAGCTTTTTCCTGAGTGTTTCTGGTCAGAAGCCATCATCACCAGAAGCAGCTGAAGAGGTCACTGTCCTCTTCTGTCCCCTCATGCTTCTCCCTCCACGCCGCAGAACTTCTGCCATCCTGGTGGTGCTGACACAGCCACCTCTGTGGCTCATCTACGTTTAGCAAAGCTGTGTCAACTGTGCCTCTCCCAAGTACAGGAACTGTGCTAAAGCACCTGGAGTGTACTGTGTCCAGTTCTGGGGCCCCCGGCTCAAACAGGACATTGAGCTGCTGGGGCAGGCCAAGAGGAGGCTGCAAAGATGCTGAGAGGACTGCAGCACCTCCCTGTGGGGACAGGCTGAGAGAGCTGGGACTGTTCAGCATGGAGAATAGAAAACTCTGGGGGGGAGGAGACCTTCAGGCAGTCTTCCAGCAGCTGAAGGGGCTACAGAAGAGCGAGGGAGGGACATTTTGTGAAGGCATGGAGTGACAGGATGAGGGTTAATGGCTCCAGACTGGAAGAAGCTGGATTTAGATTAGACATTAGGAAAAATATTCCCCCATACAGGTGATGAGACACTGGAACAGGTTGCCCAGAGAAGTGGAGCCTCCAAAACTGGAACTGCTCAAAGCCAGGTTGGATTGGACCTTGAACAACATGGTCTAGTAGGAGGTGTCTCTGCCCATGGCAGGGGGCTGGAACTAGATGATCTTTAAGGTCCCTTCCAACCCCAACCATCCTATAATTCACACTGCATGATGCACAACTGGAATCTGCAAATCCCACTGCAAGTTAGAGAGAAAGAAGTTCCTTTAATTGTACCATAAGGTCAGCTCTGAACATTATTCCTTTTACATCCTTCTTTTCCTCAAGTTCTCTGTGGCACCTAACATCCTTCTGATAAAATATTGTGGCTTCCTGTCCACATTTCTTTATGTAACAGTTTAACTGCCCAAAGGAATTGCTTTTGGGCACTGCAAGGCATTTTCCTCCCCTAGAGAAAGAGTTCTGTGCAGCACAGCCAGCTCCTTCACCAGCCCAAGAGGACACAAAGCTAGCACCTAGAAATCAACCTGCTCTGGCTTTGCCAATGCTGAAAACAAGCTCTTAACTGTATAACAGTAATAATTAATTAGTAGTTAACGATGAGTTAACCATTGTGTTTTGTTTAACAGTGCTTTAGACATCCTAGAAGAAATTAATCAATCAATGGGGCGCAAAAATAACTTCAGTGAAGCTGCTCTAGAAAAGCTACTTGATAACAACCTTCCCCAAAAGTACAGCCAGAGGGGATTTTTATCATCAAGTAATATCATTGCTGATGGATTCTATGACTGTGGTAAGGTAAGCTACTTTTAATTAAATACTCTACTTAGAAAGAGTCCTCTTTTTTTTGTTTTTTTTTCTTGATTTAGAAAAAGTAAGAGTACTGTAGCAAAAGCCAGATTCTGGCTACATGAATTACTTTGGTGTATTCTCCTGAAGTTTTTCAGCTTTTATACTAATTTCTACTGATTATCTTCCTTACATCACAGAAGATCATAGAAGTGTTGAGGTTAGAAGAGAGCCTTGAGTTCATAAAGTTCAACCGCTCGCCTAGAGCTCACCATCCCACCACTACTGCTAAGCTACTACTGCTAAACCACATCCCTAAGCACCACATCCATCTCTCTTTCAAACACCTCCAGGGATGGTGACTCTACCACCTCCCTGGGCAGCCTATTCTAATGCCTCACAACCCCTTCTGTGAAGATTGTTTTCCTAATATCCAACTTGAAACCTCACTTGGCACAACTTGAGCCCATTTCCACCTGTCCTGTCACTTGTTGCACATGAGCAGAGACTGAGCCTCACCTTGTTCTGACCTCCTTTGAGGTAGCTGTAGAGGGTGATGAGGTCTCCCGTCAGCCTCTTCTTCTCCAGACTGAACAACCCCAGTTCCCTCAGCTGTTCCTCATGGGACTTGTGTTCAAGGCCCTTCACCAGCTTGCTTGGCCTTCTCTGGCAATGCTTCAGCACCTCAATGTCCTTCTGTAGTGAGGGCCTCAAAGCTGAACATAGTATTTGAGATGTGTCTTCACCAGTGCTAACTACAGGGGCATGATCACATCCCTAGACCTGCCAGCCACATTATTCCTGATCCAAGCCAGAATGCCACTAGCCTTCTTGGTTACATGGGCACACTGCTGGCTCACATTAAGCTGGCCACAAATCAAAACCCCCAGGCCCTTCTCTGCAGAGCAGCTCTCCAACCACTCTTCCCCAGGATGACAAACTATTGTAATTTTCATGCTATTCCCCACTTGTGATATTCATCCCAATCCTATGTAAGCTGTGCAGACCTAGTTCCTTTCCAGATCCTTTCTCAGGCCTTAGTTCCCTTTGCAGTACACTTCATACCAACCTGCCACCTCTGAGGGTTTTGTTGGTTTGTTTTTCTTAGAGAAGTAAAGAGTTCATATTTCATAAAGAAGTAAAGAGCTCATATTTTCACCCTGGGCAGGAAACTTCCTGTCACAAAGCAGCGTTTCTATACAAAGACTGACATTACTGTCACTTGTCATTGCTGTGTTCAGTTTCAATCCAAGAAGTACTGTTAAAATGCTCAATCTCAGTTGTGCTGAAAAATCAGGGACAGACCTCCTCCTAAAGCACTTGATTGCTCTGTGAAATTCCATCCTATATTGTAAACTTCCTCGTTCTAGAACTGTTTGGAATGGCACAGTAACAATAACTGCTCTTACATTACATATAATCAACCTCTGCAAGAAAATTAATGGAAAAAAAAAAAGCAAATGGAGAAGGACATTTCACATATTGAATAGCTTAGAGAAGCCACTTCTTAAAGATTAGGAGTTTTTAATTACACTTTGAGTCTCTTTTCAATGTGCGTTTTCTCTTCCTCTCTAACTGAACATAGAATCATAAAATCATAGAATGGTTTAGGTTGGAAGAGACCTTAAAGCTCAGCCAGTTCCAACCCCCTGTGCCATAGGCAGGGACACCTCCCACTAGATCAGGTCGCTCAAGACCTCATCCAGCCTGGCCTTGAACACCTCCAGGGAGGGAGCAGACACAACCTCCCTGGGCAACCTGTTCCAGTGCCTCACCACCCTCACTGTGAAGAATTTCTTCAAATCTCCCCTCCACCAATTTGAACCCATTCCCCCTCGTCCTGTCATTACAAGACCTTGTGAACAGTCCCTCCTCAGCCCTCCTGTAGGCCCCCCTCAGATACTGGTAGGCTGCTATAAGGTCTCCTTGAAGCCTTCTCTTCTCCAGGCTGAACAGCCCCAACTCTCTCAGCATGCCCTCATAGCAGAGCTGCTCCAGCCCTCTGATCATCTTCGTGGCCCTCCTCTGGACTCTCTCCAGCAGCTCCATGTCCTTCCTGTGCTGGGGGCTCCAGAACTGCACACAGTACTCCAGGTGGGGTCTGAGGAGAGCAGAGTAAAAGGGCAGAATCCCCTCCCTTGCCCTGCTGGTAATGCTTCTCTTAATGCAGCCCAGGACATGGTTGGCTGTCTGAGCCACATGTGCACACTGCAGGCTCATGTTGAGCTTCTCATCCACCCAGACCCCCAGGTCCTTTTCCTCAGAGCTGCTCTCCAGCCACTCACCACCCAGCCTGTATTTGTGCTTGGGATTGCAGCGACCCAGGTGCAGCACCTCCTCTTTTATCCTGATTTTCTTGTAGGTAAAACCTGGAGTGAAATTTTTGTCCCTGGAGGAACTGAGCATGCAAGAGCTTTCTGACCGCCGGGCCACCATCTTCATCAATGCCAAAGCACAAGAGGAGTGAGTCATCTTTGCTCTCCTAGCATTTATGGCATCATTTCCATCACTTCCACTGCTACCAGTGCAAACTACAGAGCATGGATATATCATACATACAGAAGGAGACTGGAAGGAGCTGCTTTAACCTCAGCACAGTGCTTCACGTTCTGGGTTCAAGAGACCTGTATGTTGTAAAAGAAGAATGTGGAGCTGTGCTCTTGTGGCCAGGAAGGCCAGTGGCACCCTGGGTTGCATCGAGAAGAGTGTGGCAAGCAGGTCAAGGGAAGCTTTCCTCCCCCTCTTCTCTGTCCTGGAGTATTGTATCCAGCTCTGGACTCCCCAGTTCAAGAAGAACTTGAGAGGGTACAGCAAAGGGCTGTGAAGATCATAGAGTCTTTAAATGGTTTGGGTTGAAAGGGGCCTGAACACCTGATCCCTGAGCAGTGAAGCACTGACGTTACCTTGTACTTGGTTTATCTTCCTGCTAGCAGGGAAAAGCTGTTGTGTGATTTAAAGAATTAACACATCTCAAACAGTTTCTGAGTCCCCACTGCTAAGAAGGCTCTGACTGTGGTTTGGGTTTGAAGTGATTTCAAAGATCATCAGTTCCAAACCCCCTGCCATGGATACCTTCCACTAGACCAGGTTGCTCAGGGCACTGTGCAGCTTCCACAACCTCCCTGGGCAACCTGTCACAGTGTCTCACCAGCCTCACTGGAAAGAATTTCTTCCTAATCTCCAGTCTAAATCTCTCCTCTTCCATCTCAAAGCCGTTGCCCCTTTTCCTATCACTACAAGCTCTTGCAAAAAGGTCCCTCCCCAGCTTTCTTGTAGGCCCTCTTCAGGCACTGAAAGGCTGCTATAAAGTCTCCCAAAACCCTTCTCTTCTCCAGGCTGAATAATCTCAGCTCTTGCAGCCTGTCCCCATAGGACCAGAACATCTCTTTTATGAAGAAAGGCTGAAGGACTTGGGGCTTTTTAGCCTAGAGAAGACTGAGGGGAGAATCTTAGAAATGCCTGTAATACTTAAAGGGTGGGGGTCAGGAGGATGGGACCAGGCTTATTTCAGTGGTCTCCAGTGGTAGGACAAGATGGAATGGGCACAATCTTGAACACAGGGCAAGTTCCATCTAAACATGAGAAGGAACTTTTTTGCTTTGGGGGTGGTGGAGCACTGGACCAGCCTGCCCACAGAGGTGGTAGTCATTCAAAACTCTCCTGGTTGCCATCTTGAGCAACCTGCTCTATGTGACCCTCCTCTAGCAGTGGAGTTGAACCCAATGATCTCCAGAGGTCCCTTCCAACCCCCACCATTCTGTGATCATTTTGTCATTCCCTCCAGACTGAAAAGACTTATTTGGTCAATTTGGTTTGGTTTGGTTTGTTTTTTTTTTAATTTAGCCATTAAGACTCACTCATTTAACAGCCTTTGGATTCCTGATGGTGGGACTCCCCCTGTTTGATTAGTTACAACAAAGCTTGTCATCTGCCATGCTAATTATGTCATCTGAGCTGGATGTCAGTAGGCAACAGTGAAACCTATGATTTGATGATTTTCTTGGAGAGAAAAACACATGGATTTCGAAGCACAAGATCCCAAGAGGCAGGACAAAGCCAAGCACTGAGTTTTCAGGCTGGATAAAGAGGCTGTGTCCATTTCTTCTCTGTTTAAGTTGAAGCCAGACTAACAAATCTTCTTAGGTTTGAATGCAGGAAGTCGGGACCAGGCTTGTTTAACTGGGAGTCGCTTTCCTGTAAACAGTCTCACAGATCAAAGAACTCTCTGCCAATATTTTGCAAGTCCAAAACCTTCTTCTCTGTCAACACATCCCATATTTGCTTTACGGCATCATTAGCTCCCCTTTTAAGCCTGTAGATGACACCACAGAGATATCTGTGGATATCTATGACAAAAGGAATTTCCATGCTTTTTGTTGATCCCTGGAGTTGTCTTATCAGGTTTTCTTTCTTTGACTTCAATACATTTCCTTGCCTTTGGTCCTTGGCAGAAGGCTGACTCCTCAGTTACTTTTGTGCCCATCCTCTGGTATTCTATGCTTCATTTTTGGTCTCTGAAGCAGTAACCAATTTGTAAGTGGTTATGTTGTTTCTTCCCCTTATATACTTCCTGTGAAGATTTGTACTACCCTTTAAAATCAGAACTCACAGAATCACAGAATGGTTGGGTTTGGAAGAGACCTCTGGAGATTATTGAGTCCAAATCCCCTGCCAAGGCAGGTTCATCTAGAGAAGGGCACACAGGAACACATCCAGGAAAGTTCTGAAGGGCTTCAGAGATGAAAACACCACCACCTCTCTGGATAGTTCAGTGCTCTGTTATCCTTAAATTAAAGAAGTTCCTCTTCATATTTAGATGCAAGTTCTTATGTTCCAGTTTGTGCCTGTTACCCCTTGTCCTGTCACTGGGCACCACTGGGAAAAGCCTGCTCACATCCTTCAGACACCCACCCTTACAGTATTGATAAGCACTGATGAGATCTCCACCCTCAGTCTGCTCTTTTCCAGACTAAAAAGCCCAAATTCTCCCAGTCTTTCCTCATAAGAGATGTTCTAATACCCTCAGCATCTTTGTAGCCCTTTTCTGTAGCCTCTCCAGCAAGTCTCTGTCCTTCTTGAACCAGGAAGCCTGTGACCGGAGACAGTATTCCAGATGTGGCCTCACCAGGACAGAACTGAAGAGGAGGAAAGCCTCCCTTGACCTGATGGCCACACTCTTCTCAATGCACCCCAGGATGCCCTTGGCCTTCATGTCCACAAGGGCACATTACTGGCTCATGGTCATCCTGTTTTCCACCAGGACTTCCAGGTCCTTTTTTTCAGAGCTGCTCCCCATTTTCATAGCTTGCCATGCATACACTAACTCTGCAAATAACATGCAAAATTACCTTGTTCTATTTCAGCCTTGCAGCAGGGGAGAAGGCACAAGCTTCATCTCCTGAACAGACAATCTTGTCACCTGTTTCAAGAAAAAGCAGCAAAGGAAAAGCAAGGTAAGCTTCTCAGACTTGCCCTTGTCACTGGTTTGTTATTGCTTTAACCATTAGAAACAGAATTTTGAGTGCAAATGCTCAGATAAAATCTTGAATGTGTTTTTGGAGGTTTTCTTTCACCTCCTAATTGCAGTAATCTTCCTTTGTAATTATTTGTTCTCACTCTCCATGCTATGTTTGAACTTCTGCCCCTTCACTGAAGGTGTTCATGGCCATGCTGGATGAGGCCCTGAGCAACCTGGTCTAGGCAAGGGAGCTGGAACTAGATGATCTTTAAGGCCCCTTCCAACCCACACCATTCTAGGATTCTTTGATCTCCCATGTCTTTGGCTGGATTTCCTTCCAATACCCCTTGAAGGCAGTGAAATGCTGTTATTTTACAGCTCGACAACCAAGGCACAGTGAAATTAGGGTAGAAGTTTCTCAATTCAGAACCTAGACCCACAAAAAGTTCCTGCACTGCCTATGTGCATTTCTGGATTAAATTTCTCGCAGTGAAGTTCCTTAGCTGACTAAAAGCTGAGAAGAGTGTGCTCAGAACTGTCCCAACTCTGAAAGCAGCGAGCCTAAAACTGCCTTGTTCTTTCAGGGCTCCCTCTGAGCCACACAATACACTGGGTACAGTCCTGCAGTACTTTCTGTGGAGCTCCTCTTGTGGTCATGTCTGCTCATACCAAATAGGTCAGAACCTTTTCACTTTGTAGTAGGAAACTCATTTCCTTCTTTTACAGAAAGAGGACTTGAGCCTGCCCCCACCTCCCACACCCCACCTGCAGACAGCTGATCATAAGATATTTGGGGTTTAGCAATCTCTTTCTGGTTTGTTGCAGCTGTTCACTGCTGCTGAGGTGTAATGAACAGAGCTTTCTACTTCAACAGTCAGGGCATCAAAGTTCTACTCCTTGTCTTGATTGGATTTTAATTTATTTGTTTTTAATCTTGGTTTGTTCCTGTGGAAGAAAACTGAAGCATGGTCTCCCAGCTGCTCTTCATATAGAACAACAGCATCATCACAGCCCCAGCAGTGCCTCTCAGAGAAGGCAGGTTCACATTCCTAGTTCCAGGGGAATGTTCAAGATTCCAAAACTGGCCCAGTCATATCACAGAATCACAGAATGTCAGGGGCTGGAAGGGACCTCAAAAGCTCATCCAGCTCAACCTCCCTGCCAGAGCACCACAACCTAGAGCAGATCACACAGGAACACATCCAGGCAGGTCTTGAATATCTCCAGAGAGGGAGACTTCACAACTCCCCTGGGCAGTCTGTTCCAGTGCTCAGGTACCCTCACAATGAAAAAACTCTCCCTCATGTTTCCATGGAACTTCCTATGCCTCAGCTTCCACCACTGCCTCTTGTCCTGTCATTGGGCATTACCAAGTAGAGCCTGGCTCCAGCCTCCTGGCACTCACGTTTGCATTTTATAAACACTGGTGAGGTCACATCTCAGTCTCCTCTTCTCCAAGCAGCAGAGCCCCAGCTCCCTCAGGCTCTTCTCAGAAAAGAGATGTTCCACTCCATCATTTTCGTGGCCCTGCACTGGATTCATCAAGCATCTCCCTTACTTAGCAGGCAGATCCTCCTTGCTATGAGTGGGATGATGTCTAGTCCTTGATAAGAAAGGGATGTAACCTACAGTTCTCCTTGGCTTTTCTGTTAGCTCAGCGAGGCATTTACCACAGAATCACAGAGCTTTAGAGGTTGGAAGTGACCTCCAGAGATCATCCAGTCCAACCCCCCTGCTCTGCCAAAGCAGGATCACTTAGGGCAGGTCACACAAGAGCACATCCAGATGGGGTTTCAAAGTCTTCAGAGAAGGAGACTCCACAACCTCTCTGGGCAGCCTGCTCCAGGACTCCAGCACCCTCACAGTAAAGAAGTGTCTCCTCAAGTTGAGGTGGAACCTCCTGTGTTCCAGCTTATGACCATTCTTCCTTGTGCTATCACTGCAAAGAGCCTGTCACCTTCGTCTTGATACCCACCCCTCAGATATTTACAGACATTGATAAGGTCCCCTCTCAGCCGCCTTCTCCCAAGACTAAACATCCCCAGATGTCTCAATCTTTCTTCATAGGAGAGATGTTCAAGGCAACATCCTTATTAACCTTATCAAGCTGGTTTCTGTGAGTCTCAAACCTGATTTACTAATTTTCCTTGTTTTATGGTGTAGGAAGCCTTAGCCATGCCTCGGGGCTATAAATTAGTCAGTGGTAGGCATTATAAATGCTGAAGTGTCAGAAACCAAAAAGAGATCATTTATCTGCTGTGGGAACTGAAATAACGTTTGTAACTCTTAGCTTGGAGCTCATCCATGGTCTGTGATATGCTGCTGTCTGTACTGGCTCTTCACTGAGCAGAGATAATAGTTGATATCTTAGACTGCTTATGTAAAGCCAAGCAGAGCCTGGGCTGCAGCAGGAGAAGCGTGGCCAGCAGGGCCAGGGAGGTGATTCTCCCCCTCTACTCCACCCTGGTGAGACCTCTCCTGGAGTGCTGCATCCAGTTCTGGAGCCCCTGGGACAAGAGGGATGTGGACATGCTGGAGCATGTCCAGAGAAGGGCCACGAGGATGCACAGAGGGCTGCAGCACCTCTGCTATGAGGACAGACTGAAAGAGTTGGGGCTGTGCAGGCTGGAGAAGAGGAGACTCCCAGGTGACCTTCTTGTGGACTTCCAGGATCTGAAGGGAGCCTACAGAAAAGCTGGTGAGAACTTTTTAGGCTGTCAGGTAGTGACAGGACTAGGGGAATGGAGCAAAGCTGGAGGTGGAGAGATTCAGATTGGATGTGAGGAGGAAGTTGTTGAATATGAGAGGGGGATTGGAATGGGTTGCCCAGGAGGGTGGTTGGGACCACATCTCTGGAAGTGTGGTCCCACATCTCTGGAAGTGTTTGCAGCCAGGCTGGCTGAGGCTGTGGGCAGCCTGATCTAGGGTAGGGTGTCCTTGGGCATGGCAGGGGGCTTGGAACTAGATGATCCTTGTGGTCCCTTCCAACCCTGACTGATTCTATGATTCTGTGATTTCTGTGTATAGATGTGGTGCTGAGGGACATGTGTAGAACCAGACCTGGTAAAAAATGGTTGGACTCTATGATCTTAAAGATCTTTTCCCACAGGAACAATTCTCTGATTCTCCACACATGCCTGTGCTTGAGTGATGAAATCTGCAGTAAGACATTAAAGAGAAAATTGGAAGTTGCTTTGTGATCTCCAATGTTCAATGATATCTTCAGCAGAGGAAAAGCAGGAGTTCTCTGAGCAGTGGTGTTCACCCAGCAAAGGCAGCACTAGAGGGAGGCTTAAGGTATTAGAATCATAGAATATTAGGGGCTGGAAGAGACCTCAAAAGATCATACAGTCCAAACCCCTCAATTTGATTTGTGTGTAGCTGTGGTTTACAACTATACAATTTGCTAACAGAACAGCTACTGACTGTGAAGGGTTGAGGTTCTGGCTTGAATCAGGGCCCAAATTGTGAGATTAGTCTATCCAAAAGTTCCTGGCTTACAAGGAAGAGGTTTAGGTCTGATTAGTTATTGGGACTGCAGGCATGTCTGGAGTTCCAGCATTTCATAGCAGATCCAAAAGGAATCATACAAATTGCCTTGTGGATGGTTGCTGATTCAGAATGCAAAACAGGAGATGCTGCATCCTGAGTGTCTTACCTGAGTGTCTAACTTCTGCTCATTTAGTAGGCTCTCATGATGCCAGGCATGCTCTGGTCAGCCCCCATGCATATGCCAACTTACCCAAAGAGAGAAGGGTGGATATTGAGCCCCAGTTCATAGAACCATAGAATCAGTCAGGGTTGGAAGGGACTACAAGGATCATAAAGTTCCAATCCTCCTGCCATGCCCAGGGACACCCTACCCTAGATCAGGCTGCCCACAGCCTCAGCCAGACTGGCTGCAAACACCTCCAGGGAAGTGGCCCCAACCACCCCCTTGGGCAACCTGTTCCAGGGCCTCACCACTCTCATGGTGAAGAACTTCCTCCTCACATCCAATCTGAATCTCTCCGCCTCCAGCTTTGCTCCATGACTGCTCACTCATCTGCTCCCCACCCACCAGTGGGATGGGAAAAAAAAATAGGAGAAAAAGGGAAAGGCCTTTGGGCTGAGATCTGGAGAGCTCAATATAAGAGCACAGAGATGACAGCCAGCAGGGAGAGCAGCACCACTGATGAAATGGTGCATAAAGGATCAAAGACCTTTGCCTAATTCACTGCCATTTTACTCTTCAAGTTGTCCTCCCTCAGTATGAGAAGGAGTCAAACACAGCCCCTGCTAAACATCTGTGACTGTGTCACTCAGCTCTGCACCCAAATCATGCCAAAGGTCACTTGTAAGGCAGGGACAGTGAAGCTTAGGGGATATAAAACAAGGGGAATGTCTCTGGGGCCAGAGTGTGGATTGGGCAGAGACAAGGCCAGTCAAGGAGCTGTGCTGTTCCTCCTCCAGCCCAGCCAGGGAGACCTTCTTGATCAGAATTGTGCCTTCAGCACAGGGCCGAACATTTGGTGTATTTCTGTCAGCTGAGAGCTGCTGCAGAGGTTTGTGTCTGCAGCTGTGTCGGATGTTACCCAGGATTTCTTGCCCTGAGCTCAGCTCCCAGTCAGTCCCTTTCTCACTCAGTTGTGTTTCCTCAGCACCAGTGAGGGACTCCTTCACCTCAGAAGATGCTTTGGAGTCATAAACTATTTTGCACAGTTGCAAGCAGCTGTGCAGAGTTGAGAGACCTGTTCTGACAAGAATGTGTTTGTGTGTGACAGTGTGAGATGAGGCTCCCCTCGGACAGTTGCTTTCCAATGTAATTTATGTCAATTATACAGCCAATGACTGCTCTGGTAGCAACCATAACTCTTTTCTAAAAATCAAAGTATTTTCTTTAGGCAAAACCCAGTACTTGCCTCCATTTGCCATAGTAAACTTGCAGGGCTACAAAGGTTTTTTATTTTTTTTCCCCTCCAAGTATGAAATAATTGCTTTTGAATGTCATGATCAAGTTGTATGATTTATAACCCCATTGTCATTCATTCTGAGTCCATAATTCACACATCACTATTAATTTGTGAGATATATGGGAGTTACTTGAAGGTCAGTAGCTGGCTCCAAGTCTCAAACATGCTTAGACTTTTTTCCCCTCCGTATTTTCCTCCCCTTTGATCATAGGTTTCTCTTCATCCTCGTTTTGCAAAGGGCTGCTGAACACACCTGCAAGCCTTTGTTTTTGAGAAAGTGATGCTGCTTTATATAAAGCAGAGTTGAAAGCTAAGAGAAAGGCCAGCTGTAATTGTCTGCTGGAAGGGTTTGAATTAGAAGCAGAGCAATGCCTAGCTGATGGTTTGCCTTATTTACATAGACAGATAGCACCATTTCTGATCAAACAGCTGCAGATCTTCTAGCCCACTAGGCTAGAAGATGATAGTTAATGCAGGCTGGCACACAGGCATTTATTCCACACTATGCTTCAGCACAGCCTGGAAGGAAATCCTTCCCAATGTTCATTCACTCCTTTTCTAGGCAGCCAAGGCATTAAGCTATGGAGATAAAGGAAAGAAAATTGACATCATGACTGGGGTTTTTTTGTGCTGTGATATCATATTGGCTGCCTTCTTCTTCATACTCACTCTCTGATGACCCATAAAGCTCTAACACTCAACAGGCATCAGAAACATCTCAGAGACTACTGACTGCCACAAGTTCTCCTTTGCAATATTCCTCTGCATTCACAGAGTTGTAAGACAGCTTTGGGGAAGGGGAATTATTTTTTTGGGATGTCATGATTCCTGCTGGTAAATAAAAGTGGGATTTTAAAAAAGTGAACAGGATGAAGATAGCAGAAGGCTACTGTAATGGTCACTGCTTGTTCTGTAGCACTGAGCTCTCAGACAGCATCTTCACAGTTCCTGTTGAGGTAAGGATTAGACAGACATAGAACCACAGTGTGGCCAGCAGGACAAGGGAGGGGATTCTCCCCCTTTACTCTGCTCTCCTCACACCCCCACCTGGAGTACTGTGTACTCCAACACAAGAAGGACATGGAACTGTTTGAGCCAGTCCAGAGGAGGCCACAAAGATGCTGAGAGGGCTGCAGCAGCTTCTGCTCTGAGAACAGGCTATGAGAGTTGGGGCTCTGCAGCCTGGAGAAGAGGAGACTTCCAGAAGACCTCATAGTAACCTTCCAGTATCTGAAAGGGCCTACAAGAAGGCTGGGGAGGGACTGTTCACAAGGTCTTGTAATGACAGGATGAAGGGTAATGGGTTCAAACTGGCAGAGGGGAGATTTAAATGGGATGTTAGGAAGAAGTTCTTTGCAGTGAGGGTGGTGAGACACAGGCATATGTTGCCCAGGCAAGGCTGTGGCTGCTCCCTCCCTGGAGGTGTTCAAGGCCAGGTTGAATGAGGCCTTGAGCAACCTGTTCTAGTGGGAGGTGTCCCTGCCTATGGCACAGGGGGGTTGGAACTGGATGATCTTTGAGGTCCCTTTCAACCTAAACCATTCTGTGATTCTATAGCATCATAGAACCACAAAATCACAGAATGTTAGGGGTTGGAAGGGACATCTAGAGATCATCTAGTCCAACCCCCATGCCAAAGCAGGATCACCTAGGACAGGTCACACAGGAACATATCCAGATGGGCCTTGAAAGTCTCTAGAAAAGAAGACTCCACAACCTCTCTGGGCAGGCTGGTCCAGTGCTCCATTACCCTTATAGTAAAGATGTTTTTCCTCAAGTTGAGGTGGAACTTCCTGTGTTCTAGTTTGTATCCATTGCCTCTTCTCCTGCCAGAGCAGACCATTGAAAAGAGCCTGGCCTGCTCTTCTCGGCACCCACCCTTCAGCTATTTGTGGATGTTAATAAGATTCCCTCTCAGCTTTCTCTTTGCTAGCCTAAACACTCCCAGGTCTCTCAGCCTTTCCTCATCAGACATGTTCCAGTCCCTTCAGCATCCTTGTAGCCTCCACTGAACTCTCTCTAGTATATCCCTGTCCCTCTTTACCAGGAAAGCCCAGAACTGGAGGCAATAGTCCAGCTGTGGTCTCACCAGGGCAGAATACAGGGGAAGGAGAACCTCCCTTGACATGCTGACCACACTCTTCTTGCCACACCCCAGGATACCATTGGCCTTCTTGGCCACAAGGGCACATTGCTGTCCCATGGATAACTTACCATCCACCACGACCCCAAGGTCCCTCTTCATGGAGCTACTTTCCAGCAGGCCAATCTCTAACCATGAAGAGTGAAGTAGAGACAGGTGTGGAAGACAACCTTAAAGCAGTCATTCCACCAAGGAACAGAACATATCTGAGAAATAAGCAGCTGAAGCAAACAAACCAAACCCCAAAAAAAAACAAAAACAAAACAAACCAAGGAATCACAGTTCAAACTCATCCCTCTCAAGTGTTTTCTTCCTGAAAGAAGGAGAATTAGAATGATTCATGAGTCACCTGAGGAAAAGAGAACCCATGCACCTGCTACAGCAGGGTTAATTCAGCTGTGCCCTTTTCACAGGGAAGGGAAAGTACTGGGAGGATAGAGGGGATGAGCAGGGGAGAACTCGCTCAAGAAACAAGAATTACACCATTTGTGAAAGGAGTTGTTTGGAAAACCTCCTAAGTCAGACACCAGAGAGCTTGGGGATAACTCAGGGTGGTTTTTAAAAGGGAATAGTCTCAGCCATCAGGTCCAAGTATCTAAAGGGAGAAGGAGGTAGCTGCTTAGTCTAGCATTCTAACACTCCTTGGCTGTAGTTAGATGGAGTCAAATTAAAGAAAGAAAACTGTTTCTCTGCCTTTTTTTTCATCTCTAAGTGTAATTAATAACCAGAATGGTTTATGGAAGAGGGTGATGAATTTTTTCTACAATTTCAAGATTAAATCTTAATTGGTTACCCTTCTAAAATATGATGTGCTTTATGAAACCAGTGAAAAGAGCTTTTTTTTCTGGCCGTGGCTCACTCTCAATAGGCAAAAGAGAACTTTGCAAAGTATTCTGAAGACAAATTGCTTGAATTAGACTGCTGATAATGGCAAATGTCCTTCTGCTTTGTCTACTGCCTTCCAGCTAAGCAGTGCTGCTCCTTGTGGAAGTTTAAAAATAATCTGAAGACCATTCAGTATTGATAGTGTGCCCTGGAGCTCTGGATTCTGCTGGCCCTTTCTTTGTTATTTCTTTTATTATTATTATTATTTTTTTCTTTTTCCTCCTTATTTCCCCTTTTTTCTTTTCTCCTCTTTTTTTTCCCCTTTCTTGTATTTGTCCTTTCTTTTTTTTTTTTTCATTCCAAGAATGCCAGAAGTATTCTGTATTTTTTTCTTCTTCAAAATAATCTAAAACTGTTAAACAAAAGACATAAATTTGGCCATATTTCACAACATAATTATTCAAGACTTAAGCTATGGTGGTGAGATGGTTTGGGAGCTGGCTGAAGGATATAATCATAGAATGGTTTCAATTGGAAGGAATCTCAAAGCTCATCCAGTTCCAACCCCCTGCCATAGGCAGGGACACCTACTGGAACAGGTCACTCAAGGGCTCAGAGTTGTTGTGGTCAATAGGGCAGAGCCTAGTTGGAGGCCTGTGGTGTCTCCCCAGAGGTCCCTATTCAGCTTCCTCAGCAGAGGTTTGGGTGAAGGAACAGAGTGTACCCTTAACCAGTTTGCTGAGGATGCCAAACTGGGAGGAGCATTTGACATGCCAGAAGGCTGTGCTGCCATCCACAGAGAGACCTGGACAGGCTGGAGAGATGGGTGGGGAGAATGGGAATGAAATTCAACAAGGGCAAGTGCAGAGTCCTGCACCTCGGGAAGAAGAACCTCATGGATCAGTAGAGGTTGGGTCCTGACCTGCTGGAGAGCAGTTATGGGGCAAAGGACCTGGAAGTCCTGGTGGACAACAGGCTGAGTGTGAGCCAGCAATGTGCAATGGCATCCTAGCACCAAGAAAAGTGTGGACAGCAGGTTGGGGGAGGTTGTCTTCCCCCTCTACTCTGCCCTGGTGAGGCCACATCTGGAATACTGTCTGGTTCTGGTCTCCCCAGTTCAAGAAGCACAAGGGACTTGCTGGAGGGGGTACAGCAAAGGGAAGGCTTTTTAGTCTAGCAAAGAGAAGACTGAGGTGATCCCATAAATGCTTATAAATACTTAAAGGGTGGGTGTCAGGAGGATGGGGGAGACCTACTGGCTCTCTGTAACTCTCTGAAAGGAGCTTGGAGACAGGTGAGGGTTGGTCTCTTTCTCTACTAACTAGTGATAGGAAGAGAGGACTTGGCCTCAGGTTGCAGCAGGGGAGGTTTAGATTGGAAATTAGAAGAAACTTCTTCCCTGAAAGGGCTCTCAGTGACTGGCAGAGGCTTCCCTGGGAGGTGATTGAATTCCCATTCCTGGAGGTGTTTGAAGGAGGCAGAGATGAGGTGCTGAGGGAAAGGGTTTAGCACCAGCCTTGGTAGTTAGATAATGGTTGGACTTGATGATCTCAAAGGTCTTTTTCAACTGAAACTGTTCCATGATTCCCCTGAGGGTATGTTGCACAAGTGTTGCCTACAGCTCTGTAGATTTTGAGTGTTGGTATTTTTCTCCTACCTTCCCCCCTCCAAAGCAATTTGCCTCATATGTCCCACTGGAGAACTACTGTACTCAAATTTAGACTTTAGAGATTACAGCGTTCTTAATAAGTGCTTTTTTTTTTGCTTTGGAAGAAAAGGGAAGGGGAAAAAAGAAGAGGAAAAATCCAAAGAAGTTATTCAGATTACACCTAAAGTCCATGAGGAAACAGATGTAGAAAACTCAGTCTGGCTTCCACCACCTGACTCCATTTTACTGGATTACATTAAGGATGTTTCCAAAACAATTCTGCCACTACCAAGGACCCGGGAACAGGTTGTGGCTCTTGCACAGTGAGTACCAAATTAGATTTCTATAAATCATGTTGAATTGGTGAAATAACTATTTTCTCACCCAATGAATCACAGAAGCACAGAATGTCAGGGGCTGGAAGAGACTTTGGACATTCATCCAGTCCAACCCCCCTGCCAGAGCAGGATCACCTAGACCAGATCACACAGGAATGTGTCCAGGCAAGTCCTGAATATTTCCAGAGTAGGAGACTCTACACCCCTTGGGCAGCCTGTTCCAGTGTTCTGTCACCCTCACAATGAGAAAACTTTTCCTCATGTTTCCGTGGAACTTCCTATGCCTCATCTTTCACCCATTGCCCCTTTTTCTGTCCCTGGGCATCACCCAGCAGAGCCTGGCTCCAGCCTTCTGGCACTCACCATTTACATCTTTATAAATATTGATGAGGCCACCTCTCAGGCTCCTCTTCTCCAAGCAGCAGAGCCACATCTCCCTCAAGCTCTTCCCAATCCCGTGACACTCTCCTCATAAGACAGATATTTCATTCCCTTCAGCGTCTTTGTGGCTCTGTGCTGGACTCTCTCAAGCAGTTCTATGTCCCTCTTGAACTGGGGGGGGGCAGAACTGGACACAATACACCAGGTGCAGCCTCGCCCGGGCAGAATAGAGAACAGCTTCTTTAGAGAACAGCTTCTTTGAAACAAAACCAGCAGAAGAATTAGTCTTGTGTGTCCTTCCCCAAAACCCAAGCAACAAACACAGCAGAAGAATCAAAGCCTCGAGTGTCCTTCACCCACTGCTTGCATACATTTCATCTTGCTATGTTTTGGTGATAAATAGAAGAGAAATTGACTTGACCCTGGTGTATGTTGGCACAGGTTTGTTGCAGACAAGATGGGTGGCCAGATCGACAGACACAAGCTGGATGACTTCAGCTGGGAAATCCACATCAGCGAAATAGAGTCTGAACTGAAATGCAACGTTGTGCCCATCGGCAGAGTTCAGAAAGGGACCTTCTACCACAGGGCTTTACTTTTCAAGGTACAGTGGCCTTTATTGTACGACAGAAGACACTGATGTTAAATGGATGTTGTGGATTAAACCTACTCCATCAGTATGATAGCAGATCTGTGTTCCTGCAAAGCCTTTGGTCTCATTTTCCACTGGCAGAGTTGATTTCCCAGGGAATGAAAGCCAGCAGCGATTCTTTCCTGTCAACATTCTTGGTGTCACTGAATTGTCTTAAGTGATATTAGCAGAATGCTTGATAAAACAGCAAAAAAAAAAAGCCAAAACATTTGATTGGGAGTCAAAACATTTTGCATTTTCTACAAACTGTAAAATACTGAATTATGCAGCTTCCTTTTTTTTTTTTTTTTTTCTTTCTCCCCTGTGCTGCAAATGCAAACTTGTTGGGACACTTTCATTTGGTATCTCTCACTTTCATTTGGTATTCTATCATAGTACAGAACAGATTTCATGTCCCGTGGATAAGGAATTGACTGGATGATCACATCCAGAGGGTGGTGCTCAATGACTTGAGGTCCAGCTGGAGAGCAGTGACAAGTGGTGTCCCTCAGGCATCCATACCAGCACCTGTGCTGTTTAATCACAGAATCATAGAATGGTTTAGGTTGGAAGAGACCTCAAAGATCATCCAGTTCCAACCCCACTGTGCCATAGGCAGGGACACCTCCCACTAGATCATGTTGCTCAAGACCTCATCCAGCCTGGCCTTGAACACATCCAGGGAGGGAGGAGCCACAACTTCCCTGGGCAACATGTGCCAGTGTCTCGTCACCCTCACTGTGAAGAACTTTCTCCTAACATCCCGTTTAAATCTCCCCTCTGCCAGTTTGAACCCATTCCCCCTCATCCTGTCATTACAAGACCTTGTGAATAGTCCCTCCCCAGCCTTCCTGTAGGCCCCCTTCAGATACTGGAAGGTTGCTATAAGGTCTCCTCGAAGCCTTCTCTTCTCCCGGCTGAGAAGTCCCAATTCCCTCAGCCTGTCCTCATAGCAGAGGTGCTCCAGCCCTCTGATCATCTTCGTGGCCCTCCTCTGGACCCTCTCCATCAGTTCCATGTCCTTCTTGTGTGTCCATGTCACTGACGAAGATATTAAACAGCACTGGTCCCAGCACTGACCCCTGAGGGACGCCACTTGGCACTGGTCTCCAGGTGGACATTGTGCCCTTGATCATTACTCTCTGCATGCGACCATCCAGCCAATTCCTTAATGCCTTTATCACTGCTGTATGCAGTGGAATTAATTGCACCATCATCAAGTGTGCAGATGACACCAAGCTGAGTGGTGGTGTTAATATGAGAGGGACAGGATGGCATCCAGAGGAACCTGGACAAACTGGAGAGGTGGGCCCAGGTGAACCTCATGAGGTTTAACAAGAGCAAGTGCAGGATTCGGCAGCTGGGCTGGAAAAATCCTCACTGTCAATGCAGGCTAGGAGAGGAGGTGATAGAAAGCAGTCCTGTGGAAAAGGACTTGGGGCCGGGGGGGGGAGGAGAAGATACTAGATATGAACAGGCGGTGTGAGCTTGCAGCACAGAAGGCCATTGGCAGCAGATCCAGAGAGGTGAGTCTGCCACTTTAGTCTGGTGAGACTTCACCTGGAGTACTGCATCCAGATCTGGAGCCTTCAGTGCAGGAAGGACATGGACCTGATGGCGCAGGTCCAGAGGAGGGCCACAAAGATGATCAGGAGGTTGGAGCAGCTCTGCTATGGGGGACAGGCTGAGGGAGCTGAGGGTGTTCAGCCTGGAGAAGAGAAGGCTCCTGGGAGACCTTAGAGTCTTCTAGTATCTAAAGGGGGATACAGAAAGAATGGGGAGAGACTGCTTACAAATGCCTGTGCTGATAGGACAGCACAAGGGGCAATGGCTTCAAACTAGAGAAGAGCACATTTAGCCTGGATGTTAGGGACGAGTTCTTCACTATGAGGCTGGTGAAACACTGGAACAGATTGCCCAGGGAAGTGGTTGGGGCCCCACTCCTGGAGATATTCAAGATGAGGCTGGGCAGGGCTCTGGGCAGCCTGATCTAGTAGAAGATGTCCCTGCTGACTGCAGGGCAGGTGGAGTGTGTGTGGACTGGTTGACCTTTGGAGGTCCCTTCCAGCCCAGCCCATTCTATGATTCTAGTTTCTTAAACTGGGAAGATTCATTTATTTTGTCTCCATGTGAAGAGGTACTGGTGCAGCCTGCTTAGCTGCCCCATCCTTTTTCCCTTGGCTCTTGGCTATCTGCATCCTCTCCTTGGATAGAAAGGAAAAGAGAAGCAAGGGTCTAGCACATTAAGCAGGAAGGACCTAGGAAACACTACACACTCCTAAATTTATGGTATCCATGGGGAGAGAAAGTTTCTGACATATTTTATGGAGGTCTGAGGACATAAAGTAATTGTCCTGAATCAGCACTGATGTTCACTCATCCTCTGCTGTCTGAAGAAACCTTTGTAGACACAGCTCATCTCTCTTAAAGCTGCAGCAGCCTGAGCAATGCCTATCCTTGTGCATTTGTAACAACTTTAGAGTCCTTCAGGATTTCATTCCTTTCAGAGCAGAGGCATTCTGAGAAAACAGTTCTGTGGCTGGAAACCATTCCAGCTCTGTCAGTGCCAGCAGAGCAGAGAGCAAAGGCAGGTGTTTCATCCAGCAGGCACTTCGCCTCCCATTCCATTGCTTCCCACCTTGGTGGGGCTGAGAAGCAGGCCTCATGGACTTGTGCACGTTCAGGTTCCCTAGGTGCTCACAAACATGATCTGCAATTACAGTAGGCAGGTCTTCACTCTGCCAGTCCTTACTTTTGCCCTCTGGAGTTTGGACATCATGGCTGGAGCACTTGCTGCTGAAGACTGAGACAAAGAAGTCATTGACCACCTCAGCCTTATCCATGTCCCCTGTCGCCAGCTCTCCATTTCCCTTCTGAAGGGGTCCCACATTCTCCCTAGTCCTCCTTTTCTCACTGATATACCTGAAGAAATTCTTCTTGTTCCCCTTAATGTCCCCAGCCAGATTCAACTCCAGCTGTGCTTTAGCTTTCCTAACCTGACCTCTGCTTGCACAAACGATGTTTTCGTATTGGTCCCAGGTTCCCTGTCCCTTCTTCCACTCTCTGTAGGCTTCCTTCTTGTGTCTAAGTGTGTCCAGGGGTTCTCCATTCCTCCATGTGGGCCTCCTTGCATTCTTACCTGCCTTCCTCTTTTTTGGGATGCATTACTCCTGGGCCTGAAGGAGGTGATCCTTGAGCAATGTCCTGCTTTCCTGGGCCCCCCTTCCTTCCAGAGTTCTTTCCCATGGAACCCTCTTGAGCAGATTCCTGAAGAGACTGAAGTTTGCTCTTCAGAAATCCAGAGCAGTGAGTTTACTCTGTACCCTCCTTGGTGCTTTGAGGATCTTAAACTCTACCATTTCATGGTCACTGCATCCTAGGCTACCCTTCAGCTTCATTTCACTCACCAGTGCTGTTCAAGGCCACGTTGAATGAGGCCTTGAGTGACCTGTTCTAGTGGGAGGTGTCCCTGCCTATGGCACAGGGGGTTTGGAACTGGATGAGCTTTGAGGTCCCTTCCAACTTAAACCATTCTATGATTCTATATGAAGAATGGCTGGGAGAGCTGGGTTTGTGCAGCCTAGAGAAAGGAAGGAGAAACCTTATTACCAAGGACAAGTGCATAAAAGGTGGCTGCCAGGAGGATGGAGTCTCCGTTTTTACAAGGATGCCATGGAAAAGACAAGGGCTGATGGGGACAAGTTATTGCTAGGGAGATTCCAGTAGGACTCCAGAAGAAAATTGTTTCCCCAAGGGAAGAGTGAGAATGGAATCACTTCCCAAGGGAAGCAGTGGATTCCCCTACAATGGACAGTTTTAAGACTCAGCCTGACAGTGTGCTGGGCAAGCTTCTTTCCACTACACAATCACCTAGAAAGGTTGGACCAGAGGATCCTTGGGGTCCCTTCCAACCTAGCACTCTGTGACTCTGAGATCTGAAGGACTGGCAGCTAAACAAATGTATCAGTGCCTGAAAAGAGTTAAAACCAGTATTTTTGTGCACAGAAATAATGTTTAAAATCCTACACTTCCTAAGCAGAATCAACAGTAAAGATTTACAGTTTGGAACATCAGAGATTTACAAAGTGTTCCAAACAAGCTCTTGGCCTGTCAGGGATGCTGAAGGGGCTGGAGCACTGCCCTGTGAGGAGAGGCTGAGGGACCTGGGGCTTTTTGATCTGGTGAAGACAGGACTTAGAGGGGATCTAATCAATGTTTATAAACATATGAGGGCTGGGGGTCAGGAGGGAGGGGACAAACTCTTTGCAGTTATGCCCTCTGGTAGGACAGGGGCTAATGGGGGTAAACTGCAGCACAGAAGTTCCACCTCAATGTGAGGAAGAACTTTACTGTGGAGGTCACACAGCACTGGCACAGGCTGCCCAGAGAGGTTGTGGAGTCTCCTTCTCTGGAGACTTTCCAGCCCTGTCTGGATGTGTTCCTGTGCAACCTGCACTAGATTCTCTGGTCCTGCTCTGGCAGGGGGTTGAAATCAATCATCTATGGAGGACCCTTCCAGCCCCTAACATCCTGTGATCCTGTGATTTGGTTTGTTTTTAAGCATCTCTTGCCTTACAAAAGCAAACTTGCTGTGTCTCACAGATGCTACCTGACTTAACTGTGACTCACTCCTTTCCCTTTCCTTTTTAGGTGCTAGCAGACAGAATTGGCATTGGCTGCACTTTGGTTCGTGGCGAGTACGGCAGAGCTTGGAATGAAGTTAAACTGGTTGATGAGTCTCCTGGAGGAGCAGCTGGGCTTCTGCTCCCTCCTCAGGAGTACCTTGTAGATCTGATGTTTGAGCCAGGCTCTTTGATGAAACAGGGAAGTGCAGAGGCAGAGCTGTACAAATACATTTAACCACATTGACAACTTTTGCCAAAAGCAACTCTCTTAAAGCTGTTTGCAGTGCTAATATTGATGAGACTTTAAGGACTCTCAAGTCCAGCTATCAAAAAGATGCCTACCTGGTATGTCATCCTAAACATTTAATTAGACATATTTTAAAGTATCTGACTTCAATGCTTAGAAATGTTGGGTTTGCCACTGTTTTGAGACTAAACTGTAAAGCAACAGTTACAACTTGGTAGGTGAAAACTATCTGATAATTAAAACTTGGTGGATCAAAACTATCTGATAGTTAAAACTTGGTAGATCAAAACTATCTGATAGACAGTTACAACTTGGTAGATCAAAACTATCTGATAGATAGTTAAAACTTGGTAGATCAAAACTGTCTGATAGATTTTAACACTACAATGCTTATTAAATTGAATTCCATTTTCCCCCCACATCCACTACATTATTTTTTTTTCCTCGGTTCCTTCAAACTCCTATTTGTGTTTATAGGAATTACACATCAGTAAAGCTAGAGGAAAAGCAGAGCCTGGGAGGGATTTTTTAAGGATCATGATTTTGTGCTTGCCCTGATGGGAATATGCATTAAAAATAATTATTTTGGGGCTCATCCAAGAGAGAAGGAGGACAAAAAAAAAGGTTCAAAACTGCCCTTAGGTGGATCCTAAATTTAAAAGTACATCTGAGATGAATGAGCAGGAATAAAACCTGTTCTGGTGAGCCCTGCTCCTCAGGAATCATAGAATTCTTTCAGGTGGAAAAGAACTCTAAGATCATTGAGTCCAACCACCAACCCAACACCACCACTGCCATTAAACCATCTCCTCAAGTGCCACATCCGCACTTGAACTTTGAACACCTCCAGGGACAGTGACTCCACCACCTGCCTGGGCAGCCTGTTCCAATCCCTGACCACTCTTGCAGCAAAGAAATTCTTTGTCATCTCCAACCTAAACTGCAATTTGACCCAGCTCTGCTTTCAGGGAAGCCAGGCTATTGAAAGGAGAACATTTCCCCCCATCAGTGTGAAGCATGACATATACTGCTCTCATCTCTATTTTACCTTTTTATGATGTAGTGGTGAATTAGCTGTTTCTGCATCTGTAATTAGAGGAGAGAACAGATGGGCAGGACTTAGTTCAGGGTGATAAACCTGTTAAGATAACCTACAGAAAGCTGCTGCTGCGGTGGCTGCTGCGGTGGCTGCTGCCAAATAACTGTTCATGCTGTGCTTTGGGTACTGACTGGAAGAACCAGACAGTTCTTCACTGCCTTGAGGTACAAAGGGTAAAAAAGTCACACACCAGTTTGGGGAATGTGTTACTGCTGTTTGTGTGGCTCAAGAAACTTGGATGGTACGAGTCAGGGCATGCATGGGGCAGCCTAGGGCAGCAGCCTGGGGTTGTTGCTTCCCAAGAGCTGGCCCTGCAGATAAGCTCACTCCATCCCAGAGTGTGTCTCAAAGTGGATGGAATTTAACTGAACAAGTGGGCTGATGGCAAATTAGTTTTCTACCAAGGAGGGACTGCAAAGTGTCCATTTCACCTCATTTTGCAAGCAATTTGTCATATAG